>MJUU01073543.1:5177-17285 GCA_002080025.1 Modiolus philippinarum | reverse complement strand
AAGTGTGGACACAATACAAGCATTTACACAGTTGGATGTGCGGTTGCCAATGAAAAGAGTGACAAAAAAATTCAACTTGGAAGATGAAAGTAAAAAAAATCATACAGTCTGTGAACAGAAAGTAGTACAGCAATATGGCTGAAAAAGGGAGATGCAGTATAATACCCTTCAAAGAGGCTCCATACCAAATATGAAGTAGCTTTCATGTGCAGTTCCTCAGAAAAATGTGACATGCGACGAAAAAGTCACAATTTTGAAAATAAAAGTAAAAAAGGCACAAAGTCTGTCAACAGGAAGTCATGATTGGATATGACCAAAAAGAGGAGGCACAGTATAGGACCCCATACTGATGCACCATACCAAATATCAAGTGACTGTCATGTGTAGTTCCTCAGAAAAATGCGACGAAAAAGTGACAATTTTGAAAATAAAAGTAAAAAAGGGACAAAGTCGGTAAACAGGAAGTGGTGATCTGATATGGCCGAAAAGTGGAGGCGCAGTATAGGACCTCATACTGATGCACCATACCATATATCAAGTGACTGTCATGTGTAGTTGCTGAGAAAACTTCGACAAAAAAGTGACAATTTTGACAATAAACAGCTGCGCCAAGAGCGCATGATATGCCCGTCCCCACTTTAAAGCAAACTGATTAAATGATTCTTTAAATTAAAAACTCCAAATGAACAAACATAACAAGGGACTTCTGATATGTATCAATTATTTCATCTTATGTTTAACAGTCAAAAATGTATATTGGTTTAGGGGTAGTAATGTCTTAAAATAAAAGAATATTAATGTGTAGACAGAAATTGCAATTTCATACTTTTTTGAAATAATCAAAGTCCCATAACTCTGGAACAAAAAATCTGTTGACAAAATAAAACAATAGGAAGCTTTCTTCCATCATACCCAACAATCCTGCAAAGTTTCAAGAAAAATGTTTAAAGCGTTCTCTAGTTAGAGAAGACATGTGGACGAAAACTGCAATTTCAAGCTTTTTTTGAAATAATCAAAGTCCCATAACTCTTGAACTAAATATCCGACGACAAAATAAAACCATAGGGAGCTTTCTTAAGTCATATCCAACAATCCTGCAAAGTTTCAAGAAAAATGTTCAAAGCATTCTCTAGTTAGAGTACGATGTGTGGACGGATGAACAGACGAACAGACGGACAGACGGACGGACATCGGTATACCATAATACGTCCCGTCAAAGACGGGCGTATAATAAAAGTAAAAAAGGAACAAAGTCGGTAAACAGGAAGTGGCGATCTGATATGGCTGAAAAGGAGAGGGGCAGTATAGGACCCAATACTGAAGCACAATATCAAATATCAAGTGGTTGTCATGTGAAGTTGCTGAGAAAAATGCGACGAAAAAGTGACAATTTTGAAAATAAAAGTAAAAATGGAACAAAGTTGGTAAACTGGAAGCAGTGATCCCATATGGCCAAAAAAGGGGAGACGCAGTATAGGACCCAATACTGATGCACCATACCAAATATCAAGTGACTGTCATGTGTAGTTGCTGAGAAAAATGCGACAAAAAAGTGACAATTTTGACAATAAAAGTAAAAAAGGCACAAAGTCTGTAAACAGGAAGTGGCAATCAGATATGGCCGAAAAAGGGAGGCGCAGTACTGATGCACCATACCAAATATCAAGTGGCTGTCATGTGTAGTTGCTGAGGAAAATGCGACGAAAAAGTGACAATTTTGACAATAAAAGTAACTAGAGGCTCAGAGACTGAGCCTGTATCGCTCACCTGGCAAAATGCTTCTATGCCAAAGATGACTAAAAAAGATGTTTTCTTACCAAAGGGGTCAAAGGTTTAGCTATGTTCTTCATTAGCACCCATGTTTTTTGCCTGATCCTATTGAAATGAATAATTTTTGCAAAGGACCTTCTATATATTTCAGAGATGATGACTATAAGGATGGTTATCTCATTCCTGGCTCCAATGTTAATCTATGTTCTGCACTGGAGGCCATCTTTTTTGTCAGATCCAAGGACCTTCCATACATCCTTACTGTAAAGATTGGTTGAATTTGCTTCAGTAGCGTCAGAGGAGATAGCAAATAGATGCTTTTCCCATAGGGTCCCATGTTAGACTATGTTCTGCGCTGCAGTCATGTTTTTTAGGGAATCGGAAAAATTTCGGCAATCTCCATAAAAGACCTTCCATACATCATTCCTGTAAAGTTTGGTTCAATTTGCTTCAGTAGCTTCAGAGGAGATAGCAAATATATGCTTTTCCATAGGGTCACATGTTAAACTTGGCCATGTTTTTTCACGGATCGAAAAAATTTCGGCAAACTAAGAAAAGGACCTTCCATACATCATTCCTGTAAAGTTTGGTTCAATTTGCTTCAGTAGCTTCAGAGGAGATAGTCAATATATGCTTTTCTCATAGGGTCCCATGTTAAACTATGTTCTGTGCTGGCAGCCATGTTTTTTCACGGATCAAAAAAATTTTGGCAAACTAAGTAAAGGGCCTTCCATACACCATTCCTGTAAAGTTTGGTTCCATTTGCTTCAGTAATTTCAGAGGAGATAGCAAATATTTGCTTTTCCCATAGGGTCCCATGTTAAACTATGTTCTGCGCTGGATGCCATGTTTTTTCACGGATCAAAAAAATTTCGGCAAAGTAAGTAAAGGACCTTCCATATATCATTCCTGTAAAGTTTGGTTCCATTTGCTTCAGTAACTTTAGTGGAGATAGCAAATATTTGCTTTTCCCATAGGATCAAATGTTAAATCTAAGTTCAGCGCTGGCGGCCATGTTTTTTTACGAATTGATAAAATTTCGACAAACTAAGTAAAGGACCTTTCATACATCATTCCTGTAAAGTTTGGTTCAATTTGCCGCAGTTGCTTCAGAGGAGATAGCAAATATTTGCTTTTCCCATAGGGCCCATGTTAAACTATGTTCTACCCTGGTGGCCATGTTTTTTCACGGATCGAAAAAATTTCGGCAAATTAAGTAAAGGACCTTCCATACATCATTCCTGTACAGTTTGGTTCCATTTGCTTCAGTAACTTCAGAGGAGATAGCAAATATTTGCTTCTCCAATAGGGTCCCATGTTAAACTATGTTCTGCGCTGGCGGCCATGTTTTTTCACGCATCTAAAAAATTTCGGCAAAATAAGTAAAGAACATTGCATACATCATTCCTGTAAAGTTTGGTCCAATTTGCTTCAGTAGGTTCAGAGGAGATAGCAAATATACGCTTTTCCCATAGGGTCCCATGTTAAACTATGTTCTGCGCTGGTGGCCATGTTTTTTCATGGATCAAAAAAATCTCGGCAAACTAAGTAAAGGACCTTCCATACATCATTCCTTTAAAGTTTGGTTCAATTTGCTTCAGTAACTTCAGAGGAGATAGCAAATATATGCTTTTTCCCATAGGGTCCAATGTTAAATCTAAGTTCAGCGCTGGCGGCCATGTTTTTTGGTGGATCGGAAAAATTTCGGCAAACTTAGTAAAGGACCTTCCATACATCATTCCTGTACAGTTTGGTTCAAACTGGTCCAGTGGTTTCAGAGGAGATAGCAAAAATGTGAAAAGTTTACGGACGACGACGGACGACGGAAGCCGAGTGATGAGAAAAGCTCACATGGCCTTTGGCCAGGTGAGCTAAAAAGGCACAAACATTGGTAAACAGGAAGTGGTGATCAGATATGGCCAAAAAGGGGAGGTGCAGTAAAGGACCCCATACTGATGCACCATACCAAATATCAAGTGGCTGTCATGAGTAGTTGCTGAGAAAAATGCGACGAAAATGTGTGACAGACGGACGGAATGACGCACAGACGGACGGATGGACAGATGGACGGACAGAGGTAAAATAGTATACCCCCTCCTTCAGAGCAGGGGTATAATAAATAATGAATGGTTACATCGGGAGCACAGGACTCATCTATTAACTGTCAAGCTTAATTTTTTTTATATCAATTTGCAAGGAAAACTTCTTTAACGAAGCAATAGGACATTCCTGTAGAAATTAGATTTACCATGTATTTAACTAGTTACCCTCCCCCCCACTAACTGAACCCTGAATCAATATGGCATGTGTAAATTTAAGTTTGTGTGGACACAATACATTTGAGGACACAGTACAAATGTGGACACAATACAAGTATGGACACATTGATATACCTCCCCTCTTTTTTTCAAGAAATTATCTCCTCTTCAAATTTTAAGACAGCAACAAATCTTCAGGTGGTATACTACAACTGTGCAATTATACATAAAAATCCAAATACCCATTTAAGAGAACATGCACTGACAAAGTACATCCCCCTTTTTACCAGAAAATATTCAAAGATGAATTATCACCCCTTCAAAATTTCGGACAGCAACCATATAATTCATTCACATCTTCAGGTGGTGTACTACAATTGTGCAACATTTAATCGAAATCCAAGAATCCATTTAGGAGAACATGTGCTGACAAGGTTCGTCCTCCCCTTTTGCCAAAAAATATTAAAAGACAAATTATCTCCCCTTCAAAATATCAGAAAGCAACCATATTACTTCATGCACATCTTCAGGTTGTGTACTACACTTGTGCAACATTTAATCAAAATCCAAGCAGACATTTAGGAGAACATATGTTGACAAGTTTTGTCCTCCCCTTTTCGAGAAAATATTCAAAGACAAATTAACTCCCCTTCAAAATTTCAGAGAGCAACTATATTACTTCATGCACATCTTCAGGTGTTGTACTATAACTGTGTAACATTTTATCAAAATCCAAGCAGCTGCTTAGGAGAACATGCCCTGACAAGGTACATGGACAGATGGACAGGCAGACGGACAGACAGATGGTTGGACGGACAGGGTGATTCCTATATACCCCAAACTTTGTTTGCAGGGGGGGGGGAGATATAACAAGGGTAGGTTACCGAAAACTTGAAGTCATCCCTCCAGAAGTTTTATAGTGGACATCACCATCTTGTGGACAGCTATGGGATATCTGTTTCCCAAATGACAACAGATCTTTCCCTTTAAAGCTTAATTGTTGTTTCCTCTCATGGATTTGACGTTTACTACCCTATTTAACATGTTCAACAGGGCAGGTGTCTTATAAGAAGCAGGAGATGCTTACTCCACCGGTGCATCTGATCTCACTCATGGTTTTTATTGGGTCTGTGTTGTTCATCTTTGTGTGTGTGTGTGTGTGTTCATTTTGCTTTTCTGTGCTGTACTCATGTTATGTCTCTGTTCCTTTGTTGTTTCCAATGTTCCAATTGTCCTAAGATGATTCGTTTTGGATTGATGGTTCGGTTCTCACTTACTTTAAAGCATAAAAAAATTAAGTCTTGATTGGAACTATATAAACTGCAATAAAATTTACCCATGAATTACAAACATTGTGATAAAACATTTGGAAATGATTAGTGTGTTTAGGGTTACAAAATTTACTAAGACACAACACATACCCCTAAAACATTTTGTTTACAGGTGAGAAATATAAAATCTATCCTTTCAAGTCATTGATTATCATAGTTCTACTGTCGAAAGGGTTAAACTTTAAAAAATCTAGCTTAAGCAAGAACTTTTATGTTTAACCCTTGAGACAGTAGATCTATGATAATGATAGATTTTATTTCTCTAATTCTTAAATTAATGACATTTTCATGTGTTATAGTTTCTACCCCGTCGCAGGCCTCTACAATCAATACTGTGATGTCACAGATGTGAAATTTTTATTGCATGGAAATCAACAAAAGCAATTTGCTCATAGGGGATTCAAGATAAATAAACAATGTTTGCTTTGAGTAAATACTTTTTACATTGATTTAGACTCGAAATAAATTTATTTATGGTATATTTTGCTATTTGAAAAAAGTTAGTGACCTTTTAGATATGCAATGAAATTGTGAGATCAATCAACCCACATGTTGGAGAACACTTTGATCTCCCATGCTTTGAAATTAACGAGAATAACATAAGAATTACAGAAAATGTCCTTACCAATAGCATCACCCCTGTCATACACATTCATTTTCCATTTCCCTCCTCCTCCTGAAAGATAAGGATAAACAAGAAAAAATCTAAATTTCACAATCCATGACATTTCACATATAGACCCATAACAAGCCATTGTCATGATTTCAATCTCAATAAATCTATTAAGTAAAAATAATGAGATTTCAGAAAGATTTATTTCATGTCAGACATTAAGACTAACAAACTCAAAAAGTTTGTCTGTTCCAGACACCTATCTATAAGGCCATAGTATAAGGCATTTACAAACCCTAAATCTTTGTTTGGCCTTGTACAATCTTATCAGTCCAACATGATTTTTTTCTTAAAAAAACTTTAGACTGCCAATTTTCCAACTAACATGTTGATAAACTGAACAGGAGTAGATACAAGTATAAGATTTTCTTGGAATAATTATACAGTTAAATTAATAGTAATTTTGATATATATAGAGAATAATGGCAGTTTTGTTTTTGATACAAGAAATATTGGCGAACAAAAATGGACGAGCCCCTTGTGGGCTCATACAAACTCATACAAATTACCGATAAAACAAATTATTTTGTAGAAATCTCCCAGAATTCACAAATCAATCTTGACAGTTGACCCATGGTTTTTTTTTTTTGGTCAGTGAATTCAAGGCATTTTTTATAAAAGATTGGCATCAATTTTCCTTTATTGCTAATATAACATTTATATAAGCATTCAGTAAATCATATTAATATATCTAATGATATCAAAAGGAGATTTAGAAAAACCTTTGGTAAGAATATTCCTCTTTTCAAAAACAAATCCTAAAGGAACATTACTCTGGCTTGAATAATTCATTTGATAACATGAAGAAACCATCTTTTCCAGTTTCATGATCTGCCAATGATGGGTATCAAGCAGGATCAAGGTAATTATCTTATATCAATTTAGCCAAGCCATTTTCTAAACAGTAAATTTAACATAACCTCACTTTAAAATCAATAATTACCATGTGCCTTGGTTAATAACTTTCCACCTTTCCCCTCTTCTTGATCTTTTAACGTCTCAAACACTATCTGTAGGATTGGTAAACAAAATGCCTGGAAACAGAAACAAATCTGGTATGGTACATGTATATACTTATAAAAATACATTTTATATTTCTTACAAATACTCTTTATCTCAAGATTTACTGGATTTGAATGCAAAGTATTTGAAGAATGTGAAAAATTATGAAATCGCATATGCCCCCCTTTGCATCAAATGGAAACCAATGAGGTATCAAGGGGTTGACTTTATATTATACATATGAACATGGTCTCTGTCTCCTGGGATGCATAATATCTAGACCAAGTTTGAATTTGATTCTATGCATGAGGCTCATGTAATCATTCAGAAACCAAACCAATTTTGGATAAGCAGGCATTTCAATCTATTTTTAGCAATTAAACCTTAATTTAAGGGGAATATATTAAAAGTGTTTAGACTCTTGTGATAAGTTGTTATGTGTTATCTACTGTATAGGGCTTTATTTTCTTTGTATGAAATTTTGGCCATTTTCCGTCTTGCATTTGTTCACAAGATTTTATATTCACGATATTTCATTTATCACCTTTGTGTTCACGTTAACAGTGAAATATTCGTGGGTATAAATTTTCACACTTATCATATAAAACTCAAGTAGTGTGAAAATTAATATCCTGAAAAATAATGCTTAGCCCATCACTTTATAACAAAATCTTGTAAAAATTGTTAACACATCTCCTTTGACCATGCACATTCACTTCATCCCTTTTTACCATGGTTTTGTTGGGAGAATCTCTAAGTCTCGTTCTATTAAACTTCCAGGTACAAAACTGTACTTGGAAATTGTAAATATATGACATTCTGAACAAAAATCAAATGTCATAATCATAAAATGTCATGTTTTTGCAGGGAAGGCTTGTGAATTTCAGTTTCAAAATGAATTCTCAGTGTCACATGACTTACAAACCCTATATGTTGTGTTCATCTCTTTTGATAATGATCTTGTTAAAGTGTTTTGTCTAAGATATTTTGACCATAGACTTATGCAAATGCTTTGTATATTTTTTCAAGCATTGTCATAACAATCTAATTTGTCAACTGTTTGGAACTTGTGCTTGTCAATCTGTTTCATAAATCACTTTTCAATCAGAATCTGGTCAACCTATTATGTCACTTATAATACAACCTATGCCTTGTCTGTCTATTTGGTCAATCGCATCCAAGCAAGGTCTCGTCAAATCTTTTTTCTCAATCACAATCAATTGTGGTATACTGAATGGATTTTGTTCACTATTTTTAACCACAGGCCCATAATTTTTTTCCTTTTTTGTCTACCATTTTTAACCATAGTCTTGTCAATATAGCTTTTTGGTCTTTGTCTTTACTTTCCCAGTGATATCGCTAATGATTTATTACTTACACCAGTTTTGCCACTTCCTGTCTCTGCAGCCTAAAAGAAAAACGAATCATTGGATAAATCTATAACATAGAATTACAATGTAACAAGTCTTGGAACAAAAGTTATATTGTATCACTTTTGAGTATTAATATTGTTCACACAAAATGCTTTATTTTACTTTTGTTTTCCTATTTTACAAACCAATCGAATTTGCTTAAAATCTATAAATAGCAATTACTGTAAAGACTTAACGCCTTCAATGTATAAATAATCTGGAACTGAAATAAATTTTGACTGACCAAATTTAAATTACCGTGACATGGTTTACTTCTACAGTAGTGGGACCAACAACAATAGTGTGTACCTTTGTAAATATTTCTTTCATAGCCCTTGCATTCAAACATCTGAGTTGATAATTAGCAAATGCAGAAAATGCCACTTAACATTCAGCAAACTTGTTTTAAGGAGTCTCCATAAATTGCTAATTAAGTGGTTGATGACCTCACTTTTACAGACCATGTCTCCTTAATTGTGCAGTATTATCATCTCTAGATTAACTCTATATTCATCCTTACCATTATAGCATTGCAAATAATATACTTGCCATTAAGACATCTCCACCTCCTAATATCATTGGTATAGCTTCAGACTGTACATCAGTGGGTAAACTAAAATTATAAATGATATCTTTGATATGTACATGTATGCTATAAACCTTGATATATACTATACATGCATCATAATATTGCTTTCATACATTGCTGAATACAAATAAATTTTATATTTCCCCACAATGTACGTATGTTGTTTTCATCCTGCAATTGTTTAAAACTTTTCTTAAAAATAAAGGGCTACACCGAGCGCAGCATGATACAACCACAGCATGTCAACTACTGAAATTTGAACAAGTGTAACTAAAATTAATATGGACACAGTAATTTGCTGGACACAATAAGAAAAATCTGTTTCACATATTTTGATATATTGCAATTTGGCCCCTTTGACCCTTTATAGCTTGGAAACCGTAAGAGCTACGCAAAATCTATTGCCATAGTAGTGAAAGCTTACACAATGAGAATAATCAAAAAAAGATTTCACATATTTTTAATAATTGCAATTTTAGCCTCTTTGGCCCCTTATATCTTGGAAACATTAAGAGGTACGACAAATCTGTTGACATACTACTGACAGCTTATAATGAGAGGAATCCAATGTAAAAAATCCCATCAAAATCTGATGAAAAATAAAAATTTTAGGTTATCCCCATGTTTGCAATTTTGGCCCCAATGGGCCCCTCATAGCTTGGAAAGGAAACAAGTTATCAAAAATCTGATGGTGCAGCACTAGTTAACTTTTCATAAGGAATCCATTGCAAAAAACTGCAACAAAATTGGACATTTATCACATAAATGGTGCATGCCACATGAAATCCGTTGGCATACTCCCGACTGGAAATTTTTTAAGGAGTACACTGAAAGAAACCCCATAAAAATCCGATAAATAATAAACATTCTACAATAAAATATGTGAAAACACAAAATTTTGCCCTTTTTGGCCCCTTTTTTAGAAACAGGAGGGGCCACAAAACCCAAAACCATTCCTAGCCTTCCTTTGGTGCCAAGGAACATTGTGTTAAAATTTGAGAAGGTTTGATCATCTGGAACTTGAGTTATTGACCAAAAACAAAAGTGTCTACAGACGACAACGACGCCGACAGCACCATACCATTATACGACCACAAATTTTTTGCGGTCGTATAAAAATGTGTACTCTTTGTGAGCCTGGTCTAGGAGTAAAGTAAACAACTTTGTTGAAATATGCAACGTCATAGGATAATTTGCACCTTGACATCAAAGTATCAAGGTTTTCATACCAGTCCCACTCTCTTCTCTTTGTTCAAAATCATCGACCGGTTACCAGCCTTCCCTACGAATACCAAAAGAAATATTCATAGGGTCTTATTTCTCTAGTAAAAACCATCATTGCAGGATAAAAAATAATACAGGGATTAAACAAATAACAAGGACAAATAAAGGCAATCAACAATTACAAAGTTTGCCTCATAATTGTTACAGTAAACCAATTTTGCCTGGCTGTTGACCTAATATCAGACTAACTATCATAGATGGATTCATGTGAAAGGTTGCATTGTCCTACTATGTATATAGTGACCAAGATCTGAACTCATCCATAAATTTGAATGTAAATCAATAGTAATATATAGGTCAAAGTGACTTAATTTTGCCTGGATGCTGACCTACCATCAGAGATGCATGCTTATGCAAGGTTACATTATCATACCATGTATAGTGACTAAGATATGAACTCATCCATAAATGTGAATGTAAATCAATCAAGCATAAAATTTGGAAAAAGTGACATAATTTTGCATGGATGCTGACCTACCATCAAAGATGCATGCATATCCAAGGCTACATTATCCTACCATGTATACCGATTGAGGTTTGAACTTGGATGTAAATTTGAATCAAAGCCAATCAAGCAGAAAATATACTGTAAACCGGGAAATTTTGTGGCAGTTTTATTTTCGCGTTTAAAATAGAAGCGCGAAAATACTTGTCTATTATTGAAGTCAATGGTCAACAATTCGGCAGCGCGAATTCAAAACTGTGAGAACTAAAATCCACTCAATTTATCACAAAATAAAGACGTCGCGAAAAGTTTCTGGTTTACAGTATGTCAAAGCATATTGGATGTGGATGTGGACGCCAGGGTTACTCCAATAGACTCCCTCAACTTCCTAAAAGCTAACTTAAAGCACACTAGTAGTGTGAACATACATATCAAATAACCAAAACGTAGCATTAGATATCAAGTTGAGCGTGATTTGCAGACCAAAAGGACAAAAGTATATGAGCAGTATGAATCCCAATAACAACCAAAAGAAATATCACATGTTCTGGCTTGGTGTGCATATAATGCAACATGCATCACATTACAAGCAAGTGGAAAGAACAGTTTCTACTCTGATTACCCTACTTATTAGTTTTTTGTCAGATGTACATTTACTTCGCACAGGCACCAGATTAAATTTCTCTTAAATGTCATATTTAGATAATAGGTTAGATTACATGTCATGGTTGATTGAGACAAGGATTTTTAAATGTCTTTAGATTTTTGGTTTTTACAGAATACAAGTTCCCAGGTACAGTCAAGAATCAACTGTTTGGCCAAAATATTTATTGGGAATTAACCAACTACATATTGGTGACTAATTTACAAAATCAAACCTCCAGTCCATTTCTTCTACAGCTTGCCCAATCTCAGGCATCACACCCATTTCTGAAAAAAAAATAATGAATTGAGCATTCTATGATTATACTTCTATTTATCAGCCATACTTTAGGCAAAATCACTATGTTAATACATTTTTTGCAGTTCTCAAACATTTTTCCTTTAAGTTGTGCTTCCAAATGAATACCATGACAATCATCAAGATTTAAAAAATTGAACTCAAATATATCTGTCATCCTAGCACATGCTACAATTGCAATCTCTCATTACAGACAGCTGAGAAAACATAACTCCAATCTTGTAGTTTTAAGTTATGTCGCTCTATCACAATATCACTTCATATAAGGCCTACAGGGGAACATTTAGCAATATTTACCAGAAATGTTATTGTAAGCATTACTTCCCCCAATTCCCTAGCCTTAATATGGAATGACAAAATGGTAATGGAGAAACTTACATAAG
>MJUU01073542.1:3462-46325 GCA_002080025.1 Modiolus philippinarum | reverse complement strand
TAAAAGATTCTTCAAGCTATCCTCTCATATAATCATTTTTCCTATCATTTGTATGTAAAATCCTTAAATTTTCAATTCCAGTTTTTACGCTTAAATGCTTGGTGACCCCCAATTTGTTATATATTTTTAACAATAATACAATTATGTTTCCACATGGAAAATTGCAAAAAATTCTATAATAGGAAAATAATACAATGGCCTGCAGACACCTCAATAAGTTTAGAAAAATTGTTACTTAAATCAAAAGTTTAGTGACATTTTGTTTCCTTCCAACCACAATAGTGTATGATTGACAAATGGGAACAGCCAATGGGTTTGTAAATTACTTAATGTTTTTAGTGAAACCACAAAAGAAACAAAAAAAGAGGACAATTTCTATTTTAAAGAAATAGCTTTTCATTTGAAACAGACAAATCAACAGTTAATTTTTTTTCTTGAAAAGCTCATAAGGATGAAGTTTAGAATTAACTCTTTCTTAAAGTTACACTGTGGCTAGGCCAAAATGAAATATAACATATGTTTCTCATTTCTGGCAAAGTCAATTCATTTCTTTGTTATACCAGACTAATAATTTGCTTTCATACACATCTTTCCTACTTCTAACAAAACACGAAACAGGAGTTGTACATAAAGGAATAATGGAGGTGCAGGGTGATGCCTGTATTTTTTCTAAACTTTGTGTGTCTATGATTTGAATTTCTAAAACAACTCAGAATATTGGGTATAATAAATTTCAATTATTTGTAGTTAATATCAATTTGTGATTAGCAAATAATATGTACATGTAAATTATTTAGAACCTGTTTTAAAATTTATTTTGTATGAAAAATTACATTAAAAACAGCATAGGCCAAAACTATTTAGGTCATCCAATATCCTTCGGAGTAATATAGTTTGACTTTGGACTTACAGAATTTTTGGTATTTGTAGGTTTCATTACCATTAATGCATGACTAAGTCTTCCAAAAGTGCAAATAAACTTCTGTTACATACCTTATCACTTTTGGATTTCTCTTGATCCAACTCTTTATTTAATGTCTCTATTTTGGTTTCTGAAATACATATAAACAATACTGAAAATAACTACAGTAGAACTTTGATGACTCGAACTGCAATAACTTGAACACCATGGATGTTTCGAATCCTTTTTTTGGTCCCTTTGTTCTAAATTAAACACAGTTCAACCTCAATAACTCGAACACCCCTCTAATTCGAATTGTTTTCATCAGTCTCTTGGGTGTTCAGGACATCCAAGTTTGACTGTATTGACAGATCTGCAATTGAATATTGACTGATAAAACAACAACCATGCTTATGTCATCAACTAGTTACATTGCTGCAAGTCATAACCAAAATCATCAGATTCTTCAGATAGAGAAGCTTCTAATACTATTCATATTATGCCTTGGTTAACTGACTTTGAAGGGTGAGCATCATTCCAACATTGATGTTACTTCAGTATCCTTTTTTCACATCTGGAGATTAATACAATTTGTCAAATTGTAAACATAAAGATGTCATCAATACATGTATAACCAAAGTCCAACATCTCCCATTTTACCTTCCTTTTTGTGGTCAATATTGCCACTTTCTTTTCAAGTGTTTTGTGAGTTTGAGAGCAAATTTGATACAACTCTGCAATAATTTATTGTTTAAGAGGATCCTTCTTTAATAATTTAAAGTAGATGGATCCTATTTCACAACAGACCCTGGGCAATATGTGTACCCTTCAGTAAGATTTCCTATGTCTTGGACTAGGTCAGCTCTGTCTGTGTATCAAAAATACTATCCTAAATTGTTTGAGATTATTCTTATTTCATTAAATTGTGGTTTACAAAGTGGGAAATTGATGCACCAAACCTCATTCATCAAAGATTTTAGATCTACTATTTTCATGATTTGAATTTTTTAAGTATTGATAGAATTTTGTCTTCATGCCTGGTAATGATCAAAGGAGCAATCAATGTCAAAATTGATTACAAACTTGCAATATCTGAATTAGAAAATTTTGCTAAAAACTAGGGAGTATCACCATCCCCCATAGGTCTGTCCATAGCTTATGTTGGCTTTCCTATTCAGATTTTGTTGGTAATTTGTTTTTATCTGCCTTTACTTATATTTCGGTTTATGGATTTCCAAATATCTTGATTGATCTGTACTTAAGATTCATAAGTTGTTGAAATAGCCATATGCAGGAACTAAATTTACAGTAACTATGGAATTGTGTTATTTCATGACAATTTCATATTATGCAAAAAAAAAAATCTGTTTTAACAAAACCCAATGTATAAACTATAAACTTGTATAAAGAGAATATGAAGAAACCTAAAGCCTTTGCAAACCATGTTCAATTTTATAGGCTAATAAAAACTCCCCAATCTTAGGACATGCATAAAGTGAGCAAAAAGTTGGGTCCTTAGCATGTTCAGATATACATAACTGGCTACACAATTTTACCTAATTGTTTATTTTCATCATCCTTGTTCATAATGATATCTTGAAGATTATTGACCTTGACATTGAGATCTTCTACTTCAATCCTCAAGTCCTCTAACTCCTGATTAAACTGTGGAGAGGGTGTCCTCATTGATACTGATTCAATCTGTACAAAACGAAATATAATTGCAATAGGAAACCATTACTATATCAGATTATTTTTGTATTTTCATGATGGATATCAAAACAATCTTGTTTAAAAACATTTGCTTTTGTTTAAATTTTGAAAAAATCTGCATTATTTTCTTGCTAAAATTCTTCAGTAATTTCAATAGAAACATTCCTTTTTTTAAATGACAGCTTTATATTTTGAAATTTATAAACGGTACTCTAAAACGGCTGTTGAAATAATTTAAATGGCACAGAAAAAAAAAATTTAATGAGCTTTGTTTTTATCTTTTTAAAGAAATTCACTAATAAAAAAATATAATACATTTTTCTGTAAAGAAGAAAATAGTGAATAGCCTGCCTTTCAGGAAAAAAAAAAGATTAAAGTAGACCTACATTTATGACCTTAAAAATAGAAGTTAAAATAGTATCTGGCAGTGTCATAATTAGGAATATAACATGTATAATACAAACTTCTATATTCCTGAAATAAAATTCACATCAGAATCAAATCATCACTGCAAAGGAAATGATATATTTCTCTCATGTAAAACAAAATCAACAATCTGCACCACAGCTTGACAGCAGCTGAGCATGAAATAATGTGAGTATGTGATGCTAAATGCCAAAATATGACAATCAAAATGATTCTTTTTAAATTTCATTCATTACTGTATTGATCAGTTACAATGAAAATGACAGACACTTTCATTGAAATACTTATATGTACACTTTACACAATCAAAATTCATAAATTCTGACGAATATTATGTAAACTGGTCTAAGAATAAAGTATGACTCAATTAAAAGAAATTCTGTTTTAAAAGCA
The DNA here is from genome assembly GCA_002080025.1 of Modiolus philippinarum. Classification (NCBI taxonomy): domain Eukaryota; kingdom Metazoa; phylum Mollusca; class Bivalvia; order Mytilida; family Modiolidae; genus Modiolus; species Modiolus philippinarum. The sequence goes on along the minus strand of MJUU01073542.1, from coordinate 42,892 downwards.
CTGAAATAAAAGATGAAAAATACGAGATGTGCATTTTGTAATGATGTCCCATACAGCATGTACTGTCCTGAAAGAAAAAGCTGTAGCTGGTTAGAAAATTCATGTACTTATCAGACTTAAAATCAGGTTTCATTTGTAAGACATGTTGCAAACTTATGAGTGCTAAACAGTTTTTTTTTAACTGAAAAGACATCACATACAAAGTCAGCTTTCAAAAATTCACTGTTGGTTCACTTTTTCTATGCCAGTTTTCTACACAAAATGCTTTCTTTTTACAGGGGTTATCAAGTTTTTATCCATATGCAAGAGAATAAAGTATATTTTATATTTTAAAATATTGATGTTGATTTACAAAAAAAAACAAAACAAAATATTTTTGGCTTCTTTAACTGACATGTAAAAATGATGCAATTTTATCATTAAAAAATTCTGTTTAAAATGGGAGGCTTCGTTTAGGTCGGATTTTTTTAGAAATTGATGAAAATTATATGATAGTGAAGTCTTTTAAAAAAAAAAAAACAAAAACAAATGCTCATGAGTCTTTTTTTGGCTACAAAATTTCAACAACTTTTTTTGTAAATAATTTCTTTAAATAAAGGAAACCTTTACAAATGAAACCGTTTTAAACATGTTATAACAATCTGCCCGATAACCAGCATTATACCTTTGTGACTGGTGTTACTGCTTTAGGAAAAGTATGTTCCCTCTGAAACAACACAACCTTGGTAAGTTAGCTCTAATACTACTGTTATACATATTAGTTAAATATTCCTTAAAATCATTTCCAACTTACTAGAAGAAACTATTGGTCATCTGTTTTTGGCACGATAAAAAATACAAAAATCTGTCGAGAAATGAAATCTACAGAATTTTTTAAACAGCGATCGTTTTTACATGAAATTCAAATGGAAATTTCACTTTGGGAGATTTTATATGGCCACTTACTGTATATCAAATATCAGATGCATGAGCAAACAGACTGATACATCAATCTCAAAATCTGAAAATTTGAAACACCAAAAGAGTGGTTAAATATCAAAAAAAGGCTGAAAGAAACACACATCTGCACATTTGAAAATATTTTTCAATAAAGACTATGAATGATTGATATATATTATATAATTAAAAATTCTAACAAGAAAAACTAGATGTTGTCGGAAACGACAGCTATCCCCGCACTCCCTGTTTGACGCAGAAAACAGTTGTTATACACCCTTGGCATAATTTTTTTCATTATCTTTGAAATCTACCTATTGATAGTCAAAAAAGTNTGTCAGAATATATCTAAATCAAGAACACACTCAATTATAAAACCATTACATCTATATTAGTTCCCTTCTCCTGAAAATCTCATCACACTATATACAAGTCACCATACAAATAATTAAAAAAAAAATCACTCACAAAATTAATAGATCATATGATAAAAGATTTCTTTTTGAATTATGCCACTGGTTTTTAAGAAAGAAATGATACATAAGACCTCAAGACTTTAATATAACTTGTAGGTCGAGGCTTTTTCTTGAAAATAATAATTCTGCCATTATAAGAATATGAAGCTATTATGGACCTAATTATCAAAAAGCCTTATAGGTAGTTAAATATGGTGCCCAAGTTCTCATGAATCATAGATACTGAATCTTTATAAATATGTCATCATGACATTTAACATCTTCGCTGGCCAAGGGTTACGATCCGATTATCTCCTCTTCACCCTTGGCAGATCTAGCTCGATTTCTGAAGCTTCAAATCCACAGATTTGATTGGTTGCAGTTGGACATGGCTGCATCCAATCAGAATACAGGATATCATATTTTTTACATCTGAAATGACAATAAAACTTAAAATAAAGTTTGTATTGATTTTTTAATTTTGCAAAATTCCAAGGATTTGTAATGTTTCTTTACTTTTGGGGGTTCATTTTCCTTGAAATAAGTATTTTCTTGAATTTTGACATTATTAGATATCATAAATTATCTTTAATTTTTACAATAAATCATGCTGAAAATCTTACTTCAAAGGGAGATAATTCTAGACTTGTGTCTCCAAAAATATGGCTAGATCTGCCAAGGGTGAAGAGGAGATAATCGGATCGTAACCCTTGGCTAGCGAAGATGGACATTTAAAGGTTTATATATAGATGTCTTGAAATTATTTATGATGTGTCCCTACATGTCCATTCCTCATAAATAATTGATGTGTTGACATTCAAATACCGGTACCACGAAATGTAAACATAGTTAGCATAAAAAATGACAAGTTCAAAAATGTGAATTATACAAAATTCAAATGGAACTTACAATTCATTCTAATTATGCTTAAAAAGGGCAGTCTGTGCACATCTACATTATGTACAAGACTGTTAAAAGTCCCATGAAAATCAGATCATTGGTTCAGGAAGAATAGCAGATAAATATATACTATTAGTAATTTGTTTTGCGAGTATGGAATTCTCTGCTTGTATTGCATTGAGTGCAACAGCACGAGATGCAATACAAGCTGAGAAATCCATCCGAGCAAAACAAATTACTAATAGTATTTTTATTGCTAATTCTATTATTGAAACATATCGGATATATGTTTCCTTTTCCAATGAAGTAATTTTTTTAGTTTAACAAATTATTAGTGGTTAAATATGGCGCTTTCTTTCTTGGAATATTTTTTGTGACGAAACGTCACGCGACGTCATATTAATACGCTGTTGCTAACGTCCCATAGAGATTGACGATAATATGTTCTTATCAGCGCAGTGCAGTGATAATAGAATTATCGTCGCTCGGAAACAATTGGAAATTGAGCAAATTAGCGATAAGAGATTGGTATCCTCAGGTTAAATTGACGGACAAATGGAAGCACAACCAGATGGACATCCCAATCAGTATATACCCCTACATAGCGAAAGAATTGAAACAGTACGAAATTCTGTGTCCTCTTCTATAAATCCAATTTGAATGTGCATTAATCAACAAACTTATAAATACTAAACAACTTTATAGTAGCATTTCTGTCCAAGTCCACCTATATACAGGTAATGTATTTCCAATTTTTCACAGTACTAGAGTAACTTATAAGTCCACAGCAGTATAAACTATCATTTAACATTTGGTATTTTGTTATTTAAAATGTCAGATGTATTTGGATCCTAATTTTTGCTAATATAAGTTAGGGATCTTAACATATGTGGCACCTCTGCCCCGTTCAGTGTCCTCGTACCCTAACACAGCTCCATTTCACCACACAATATGTTAGTCACACCAAACAGTCTTACCACTGGTTCTGGGGGTGGTGGCTTTTCTTTTGATTTTTTCTTGGGTGGAGGTGGTGCCTCCTGTTTAGGGGGTGATGGTATATTAGGAGGTGGTGCCTGTGGTGGTGGTGGTGGTAGTGGTGATTTGGATTTGTGAGATATCTACAAAAATAACATTAGTCAAAATATGTGAACATCTAATGTGAAAGAAATCTGAAAAAAAATGTGAAACAAAATGTGAATGGACATGTGAATAAAGATCAAAAGATTTTGATGAGTGCAAGTTCAAATCTTTGGTTTCGAAAATGATGATGTCACCCACAAAAACAAAATTAAAATGCTCTTAAAATCAATAATAAAAAGATTATGTCTTAATTTCTCACCATATCAAATTAAGGTATTTTCATATAAATTATCACATAGTGTGACAATAAATAAACAATCAAAATAAAAATATGGTATTGATAATCTATGGGAATTTTTTTTGTCAGATATGACCAGGTTCTTTGCAAGCTCTTCCAAATACATTTGTAATTACAGTAAAATCACAGATCAATTTCATTTTCTGTTGGCACAGAAATTTGCAATTTGCAAAACTACCGGTATATCGATTTAAATCAAATATGAAATTGAAACTTCTACCTCTATTATCGAAAACCAAACATGAAATTCTGTGAAATCTACTGCGATTCACAAACATTACTGAAAACATTTACCATTGTTTCCTGATGCAGTTTAAGTGATAATTTTTGTGAGAACTTAAATTTTCACTTTATTCCTGGCCATTTTGGTGTCTCGAAAACAGTGAGAAATATAATTCATATGATACCTTATACAGGAAATTATAAGATATGTAAATATTCATTAATGCAAAAAAAATAAAATCATATAATTTTGAAAGAAATCACGAAATTTGCGACAAAGCAAAAAAAAACAAAACAATTATACCTTGTTTATAACGTAATATCCATTTTTGCATAACAAACGATGAAAACAACTAGAATATAACAGAGATGAAATCTCCAAAGTAAAACAAAACTTCCAGCACAGTCAAAATATTGTTTCTTTTTTACATTTATGACCGATATCAAGTTAAAATCACCAGTGAAACTTTGAGAACACCCATAAACTATAGAACTAATCTTTGTTTTTAATGTGGAACATCCCAAGTTAACTTTTTGTTATCCTTAAGGGGGTTCGCTGCTCCATTTGAAAATAAATAGGATTTCAAATAAATGTGGTTTTTAGTAAGAAAATTAAAAAAGATGTAATTCAAGTGAAAAAAAAATTATAGGTTGATGATCTTGTTTTTGAGATTTAAGTGATTGAAAATTTGGCGGGAAACTGAACTCCTCTGATTTTTCATAGGATTAACATTAGCAAGGATCAACTATGAACGAATATGACAGAATAAATAGAATTCAATGTTTTTTTTACAGAATGTTCACAAAGATGTATAAAGTGAAATTATTGAAAAAAATAAGGGGGGTCAATGGGCAAAAAATAGTAATGCTTTTGAATGGATAAAACCCGAGGATTCCGAAAATCTGACAGAAATCCCAAAATGTGAGGAGCAAACCTCCTTAATCTGCTATGAACTTGGTCATTGTTCAATATCTATTCCTCAACCAGTTTTAACAATTGCTTCTACCAATTTCAAAAACAGCTTCATCAATTTCCTTTTCATCTGATCAACCTAGTCATTTAAATCTACAGCTGCTCCAGTAAACCTTAACGATCATAAACTTGTTTCTAAAACATCAACACCACTCCCACATACTACTATACCATACTAAACTTTAAACTCCAAACCATAAACAGCTACTCCAACATTCTATAAAATGTTTTTCTAAACCTTTAAATTAGGGGTGTCATTCTCACAAAAACTGACTTGTAGAAATCACTGGATATTATCCAGAGAAGAAGTATATAAACTACTTATAATAACAGAACAGTACAAGAGAAAAATCCCTAAAGCATTAAATGATTTGCATCCCTGTAAAACTACTTTTCTTAAAAAAAAAAATAGTAAAAAATAAAAACTTATTTCACCATTAAAAAGCAAACCTCAAATAAATCCTTTAGATCTAAACTGCCACTTGACTGTCAATATAAAATATATAACATCTCATTATACAAAATTGCCAGATCTTTTTGTACCAAATAACTGCAATACAAATTTCAACTGCTAATCCCCTCCAAAATATTAACTGTGGTGTTTATTTTGGAACCTGCAACTTACTCTGACTGCATGTAATTAAGGTAGTATGGGAGTTTAAAATTGTGCATCATTCTTGCACATGTGACAAAAAATGGAATTCACTATGGGAATGTTGTCAAAACCATTTGCAATGTCTTATAATGTTTAAATGTGATGAAATATACTACTTTTATTGCAAAACTATGTAGAATATTGAACTTTTTCAGCAAACTCCTGTTCCATGAAGGGGAGATAATTTGTATAGAAATAATAGGAAAAAATCAGTTTTTCTCTATTTATTCAAAAATATGTTCAGTAACCCCCAAATTTTTTTCATGGAAATTGAAAAACAGTATATTACCTAATAATTTACCAAATCTTGAAAAATTCTATCTGATAGTACTAAAATAAATTAAAATTTTGTTTAAATTCGCTAATTATCCCTATTATTTCAACCAAAATAGCTATTTTTACATTACATATTTCATTCTTGTCGGCCGGTGACCCCAAATTTTTATTTAATTTTTTGTATGCTCTAATAACAAAGTGCAAATCATGAAAGTATCACTATCTGACAGATTTTAGACCCCTGTACCACCTTAATTCATTAACTTTACATCTATAAGGATTTTCTATACATGTACATGCAATAAGGGTTTATTCATCATCCTATTTACAATTTTTTAAATAGATGTGGAAACTTAATACACATATGACATTTGAAAATGGAGACTCAGGATTTTTAACAATTACAAATGACGAATGAATATAAAAATATTCTTAAAGCAAAGGATGTTGAAATTCCTTCAAAAAAAATTTGAATTTGCTTTCAATTTAGTTAATCAAAGTCTGATAGATTACTATTATGAACTTTTTTTTTCATCATCTCAGATTGGGGAAACCCTCCTAAAATGAGGCCAAATCAGTATGGACATCACCATCATCTGTCAAGTGAAGTATTCATTCAGTCATTGGTTATTTGACACAGGGACAAATACATGTACATACTTTTGGGAAGGCTTTTGTTTCTTGAAGTTATTTTATGAAATTTACTAACAAAAGCCATGTAGTAAGTTTCCACTAAGTAGATGAACATTAGATAACAGATGTGTTATAAATTTGGAAGGATGATATGGGATATATTGTATTAGAATGAAAGACACTTCAGTTAGATATCCCCACACAAATAATTTACCGGCGATTGTATTGTTGCTGGTGATGTATTCGATGGCCTTGTAGATGGAGAGGGTGACTATAAATAAACATAGGAAATAAAATTCACAATAAAAATATCATAAAATAGTTTTCCTGAAAAGTAATCAAAATGTACATTCAATATATGGCTTCATATTTTACCTAAAATGCAAATTTATATACTTAGAACTATATTTTTTTGTAAATAAAAACTACATTCATTAGTTAATTATAATGTTCTGTCACATCTATTAAAAGTACAGGTACTGAGGAAAATAAAATCAGTATTAAACATAAGAGATACTAAATTATACAAAATTAAAGGGATCATGCAGAACTATCAAATTCAAATTTCTATTTTTTTTCTTCAAAATTTAAGTTAAACGTGATATCTGATGATCACAATCAAACTTCTCCAGTATAGATGTAATCAAGATTTTCAAAAAAGATTGTCATGGTAATTTCATGATCATTTATTTTCAAAATAAGAATTAACTGGATATAACATAACTATTAAACATTTTTCAGGGTGCTTAAACTTTCCGACAAATTTAGTGTTAGCAAAAGATAAATTGCTTATAAATAAAAGTTGGTTTTCATTATAAAGCTTCAATGATCAAAACAATGTAATTGAGAAAATTGGTTAAATGAAAGAAAAAGGACCAGATTTGTTTTACAAAAGGTAACAATCAAAATAATTGAATAATATATCTGGGCTTCTGTTCAAGTATTCTTTGTATGAAGAACATGTATTTCAAAGAAAACAGGGACATAATGGGGAAAAGAACTTGGAGAAGTTTCAAAGTACATACTAGTTAATGATAATGCTATGAATATTAGAAAACATCAATATAATTTGTGCAGTTAAACAAAACACTTAATTCTGCATGCAGATGTTGTTATATTAATGACCTAGTGTATGACTCTCCTCAAAAATTGTGGACATGATATGCATCACTTCAAAGACTGCTAGACCATCTGTAAGATTTCAAATGGCAAAAAGAATAGAAGCTGTTCGTAATTATTACAGCTTTGAAAAATATTAAAAACAGAACTAAATTAAAGGCATGATTGATGCATTTTTGAAAATTCCTAGCAAACAAAAAACTTTCTACATCAAAAAACTTTTAAAATAGTACCGTGTCAAAGGAAGCCTCTGTTTAAATGGTATCTTTTCTAAAAATCATACATTTTTTCAAATCTTAAATTGATAACTTTCTTCAATACAGTACTCTTACATTAATTATCAACATTTTTATCCTTCAATGAGTGAAACCTATAAAATGTCTATTGTCCTCATATAATAAGCTTACATGTAGCACTGTACATTTGTATCAAGGGAACCAAGTAGCAAAACAAATTTCACAAAGCCCACCCCTTTGAAAAAAGTGCTAATTTTGGCATTTTTTCGTTCTAAAATCAGAATTTGACAACCGGAAGTGAAGTAAATCTTCTGAATTAGTGATGCATAGTCTTGTCCCTCCATTGATGGCAACCAGTAATCAATTCAATAACACTTCCTGTCTACATAAATGTTTATGGAGAGCCAAATCTGCAGAAAGTCTTTTTTTCCGATTTTCAAGTTTAATGACCTCTGGTGACCCCAAACCGCATTCATACGGATCTTCTTTGTCTTGTTCACTGAGATCACTTATGTGACATTACTTTCAGACTAAAAGAACAGTTCTTACTTACACAGTGACCGAGAACCAGTCTTCCTTTCATGCCCACCCCCATGAAAAATGACCGATTTTTGTCTTTGAAAAATCTGTTTGGGTATTGAAAGTGCTAAATTTTTCAAAATCTGCCTGCAATACTACATTGCTGCTAAAAATGACAAGAGCAGAGTCCTAGCGTTCTGATGAGCCAAGTTGGATGACATTCGGTAAAGTATGGAGGACCATATCGAACATTTAAGACAAAGTGACCCTAGAGGCGTCAAGAGACGCTAGTGAGTGGTAAAGAGTTAAACACTGATAATATGTTCGAAAATAAAAAGCATTAATCTGAAAGGTCTGAAAACATATCACACAATAAGCATGATGATACAAAACTTGTGACAAAATTTCAAATCTACCATTTACCATTGCAGAAAAAACTTGCATGTAAAATAACTTTACACAGGAAGTAGGATCCTGACAGGTCGGAAAATGGCATGATTAATCAAAGCCACTGACAAAATTTCAGATCTTTACCTTTTACAACTTCCGAGATAAATGTGAGGAAAATTTGTACAAGAAGGACCCACACAAAAACCCTTGACACAGCACATTTACAGATCTTATTTTATATCTACTGAAGCTAGAAAATCTACATAGAAGGAGGAAGTATACCTCTACTTTGGGTTCTATATCCTGATAATGCATGAAATATAATATCATTTGAAATGAACATAATGATTGACAATCAGCTGATTTGTGTTATGCCACAAAATACCTCTTCTGCCATTTGGTCTTTTATATCCTGCATTTTTTTAGCCTTAAAAATTTCAAGCATTGGCAGATATTATGCCATGGAAAATGTACAGGCTAAGTTATTATTTGCTCATAGCGACTTTGAAAACATGCATGTACAAAATGTATTTCTGTGAGTCATCTCATGCTATTAGAATGTGTAATTTGGATTAGATCTAATTTAGTGTATGTCAAAGTGAAGTTTATTATCAGCTCTAGACGTATTTCTAACAAATCTTCCTACATTTGGTAATGGAAATGTCAGTATATTTGGTCAAATGTTAAAACTTTTCTATAGGCTTTAAGTAACTGAAATTTTAATTACACTTTCTGAGTACAGCGACAATCAAACATTTTGTTGCTTCTGACTAATTAAATACGCAAAGTGCACTTACATTTATTTACATAAAAGCAACAAGAAATTAACTGGTAAATTTATAACAGTCTCAATTTTTTTTTTAATAATGCAGAATTCAAACTTTTATAAAAACAATTCCCACTAACTAATACATGCTATAATTTACTCAAGCATGACTTGTGACTTTTGCTCTACTTACACTATCTAGATCTATTTTACTCTGTTGATACTGTGCTAACTGCATTTTTAACATCTGTATAACATTCTGATTCTGTTGAATGGTCTGTTGAAGTTCTTTATATTTCTCATCTAGTTGTTCTTGATCCCCTGCCTGCTTCTGTTTCTCCTTTTGCATTTTATGTTCTAAATTTTTCTATGTAAAAATAAAAAATAATGACTAATTTAGCAACAAACGATTGTAACAATAAAAACAAATCAACACATAATTAACTTCACCCATCTGAGAAAATACCACAGCTCCTAGGCAAGAGGTAGAATTATGAAATAATTCCAAACACCCAGTTTACTTATATTGTATGTGCATTCAATATTTTTTCCTGAATATTTTTCTTGAGCTTATCTCAACAAAGGGAGGACCAGAAATAGTGAGAACCCATACATACGGCTTCAAACCACTGGCAAACATGAATTATTTCGTATTTAATTATCAAGGTGGGTGTGTGTACAATGTCAAAAGAGCAATAATACATATGAATGTGTTTTTATAACAGGGTTGCCACTATTTTGATGTCTCTAAATTCAATTCCAGGACTTTTCAAGGATATTCTAGGCAAATTCAAGGACCAAATTAGTCGAGAAAATTCTATGCTGTGATAATTATTTTCAAGAATTTATCGACAAACCGCCTATCAGTTTTAAACTTCCAGGGTTTTTCAAGGATATTTCCAAATATTTTAAGGTCTTTTCCAGGTCCTTGAAGGACAAAATGAATTCAAGGGTTTTTCCAGTTTTCCAGGATCTGTGGCAACCCTGTTATTAACACCTTTGTTCTCAAAACATATTATGATGTCCTCCGTTTCAGAAGCAAGAACTGTTGCTCTATATGTTGATGTTAAGTCATTATATTATTGCTATTGTTGCTCAACAAAACTGATATTAGGAATGTCTTTTTATTCAAATATGATCGATTTGTTACAAATTTGATGGTCAGAAATTGAGATTACTTCTGTGTTTTTTATAGAGTTTTTTAAACTGTGAAATTTATACGTAACTGTAACCTCCATGCTAGATGTAATCAGTTTGCCAAAGCTTTGAATTTCAAGAAAGTACAAGAAACTTTAGCATGATCTGGAAGATAAGAACACAACAAAAAGCTAAGCCTGAGTAATATTGAGAATATTGGTATTGAGTATTTATATTCTAAAACCTTACATTATACAATACAGCCAGTCTGGATATTGCATCAGCTAACTGTTGTTTAAAGGCCTTTCTAACAGTGGATACTCTCTGTAAAAGCAATATTTTCAAGTATTAAATAATTGAAAACATACATTTGCATAAGGAAATTTTCTTCCAATGTGATTACAAAAACAGGAAAACAGCAAACACCTACAATGGCCAGGAACTACAATCACATGCCACAATTTACAAGCAAACTGCACCAGAAAAACAATAATGAAAACAAGAGACAAACATAAATAACGATAGGAACTCGGGATAGCCAGACTTGGTACAGGCACCAGCAAAAGCCAGTGGTAGGGTTAAACCGGTTTATGGGTACCCAAACCTCCCCTTTCTCTATCCCGTTTCCCTATAGTATCATAAACACGATAATAAAACCCAATACAGGTAGACTACTAACTCAATGACCACTATCTTGGAACAGAAAAAGCATAAGACAAAACGTAATTTAGAAAGAAGGGTCAAAGAGTGCTCGCCGCTAAACTGCCGGCTAGCTCAAGGAATCTAGTCTGCTGGTAAAACACTGTCGCACTATGGAAGAAAAATCAAACTCAAAACTTCCCGAAGGGTTTGGTAAAGAGTCTTCATGTATTTCAGCAGACATCGGCAGTATCAATGAATCTTTTTTCTTTCTGAATATTCCAAAATATTTAATTTCCAGTGTCCATTATGTGCATTTTTTTTTCAAATTGAGCTATTAGTACTATTAGCTCACCTGACCCAAAGGGTCAGTGTGAGCTATTGCCATCACTTGGCGTCCGTTGTCCGTCCGTTAAACTTTTCACAGTTTAATCTTCTCCTCTGAAACTACTGGTCCAGGAGCAAATTCAACCAAACTTTACAGGAATGTTGTATGGAAGGTCCTTTACAAAGATTGCTCATTTCGTTCCAATCTGCCAAAAAACATGGCTGCCAGCATGGAACTTAGGTTTAACATTGGACCCTATGGGAAAAATCACATTTTCAACCACTGAAGCAAATTCAAACAAACTTTAAAGAAATGATGTACTAAAGGTTCTTAACAACAATTGCTCATTTCATTCCGATCTGAAAAAAAAACATGGCCGCCAGCACTGAACATGGTTCAACATTGGACCCTTTGGGAAAATCACATTTTCATCCTCTGCTCTGAAACAGCTGAAGCAAATTCAACCAAACTTTACAGGAATTATGTACTAAAGGTCCCTTACAAAGATTGCTCATTTTTTTCCGATCCGATAAAAAACATGGCCGCCAGCGCAGAACTTAGGTTTAACATTGGACCCTATGGAAAAAATCACATTTTCATCTTCTGCTCTGAAACAGCTGAAGCAAATTCAACCAAACTTTACAGGAATGATGTACTTAAGGTCCATAACAAAGATCGCTCATTTCCTTCCGATCTGATAAAAAACATGGCCGCCAACAGGAAACATGGTTTAACATTGGACCCTATGGGAAGATCACATTTTCATCTTCTGCTCTGAAACGGCTGAAGCAAATTCAACCAAACTTTACAGGAACGCTGTATTAAAGGTCCTTATTAATGATTGCTCATTTCCTTCCGATCCGACCAAAACATGGGGGCCAACATGGAACATAGTTTAACATTGAACCCTATGGGAAAATCACATTTTCATCTTCTGCTCTGAAACCACTTAAGCAAATTCAACCAAACTTTACATGAATGATTTATGAAGGTCCTTTACAAAGATTTCAAATTTTATTTCAATCTGACAAAAAACATGGCTGCCAGCGTGGAACTTAGGTTTAACATTGGACCCTAAGTGAAAAGTCACATTTTAGTCTTCTCCTCTGAAACTGATGATGCAAATTCAACCAAACTTTACAGGAATGATGTAAGGAAGGTACTTTACAAAATTTGCTCATTTCATTTCAATCCGACAAAAAACATGGCCTCCAGTGCAGAACATAGTTGAACATCGTAGCCCGGCATGTGAAAACCATACTTTTCATTATATTCTCTGAAACTATTCAAGCAAATTTAACTAAACTGTATTGGAATGATGTATTGAAGGTCCTTTGCAAAGATTACTCATTTCAATAGGATCAGACAAAAACACTTGTGCCAATGGAGAACATAGCTTAACATTAGACCTCATGGGTAAAATACATCTTTTTTGGTCATGCATGGCATGCAAGCATTTTGTCAGGTGAGCGATACAGGCTCAGTCTCTGAGCCTCTAGACTAGTTTATCTTGAGTTATAAATAGTGGGAAGAATTGCTACTGTTACTGGTATTGCTTAACAGTACAATGTAACTTTGTCCTCTACAGAACTTAAATACTTTTTATGAGGACATTTTGTAACCCAACTTATTTTCGCGCCTATAAATGTTCATGTTTTTGCAAAATCTCCTAACAATTCGCGAAAGGTTTGGTCATGTTCATTATATTTTTCTTGTTTATGACATCTCTGACATCCATCATTGCTAAAATTTTGGAAATAAAAATTGTATATCTTGAACTTTTGTTCCAAATCAAATATTGTTGGTACTACAATTATATGATTAATACTTATATAAACTTAAGTGTCATTACATACATGTACTAGTTCATTAGAAAAGTGCAATTCAAACATGCATTTACTTCCAATTAGTAAACAAAATATAATCAACTTGACATCCTCACAATTACATTTTGTCATATATATGTGATAAAATTGTCTGTTATTCCATTGATATATAAAAAAATTTAAATCTTTTTGTTAGTATGTTTTATACATTTTATACAATTGGGATTAAGATTTAAAAACTGACATGTATATTTAGCAATTCAAATATGTAAAATCTATCGAAGTATGGCTAGAATCGTTCATGATTGCTTGCTATCAATACCCAACCATTTGTTTGAATGTGTATGTTTTGGAACTTTGTGGAAAATTGAACTATTCATTTTTTATTTACAATTCATGCTATGCTGAAAATTTCAATCTTAACTACAGAAAAACATAATGTATGCATTGATATACGTTTATACATTCAGATTTTGATTAATTTTTGTCTCTTTGTCTTTGATAATTAATCTACTTATTCACAGATATATACTTTTGCCATTTTGCACTATACCGCGAAAGACGTGAATGTTTAAAGCTCGGGAAATAAATTTGTTAACAGTAACTTCCAGCAGTTCAAGTAATGTATACTTTTTTAACTTGTCCATAAAACAGCATAAAAACTTACATCTTGGTGTATTCTCTCTAATTCTGCTACTTTTTCATTAATTCTACAATAGCTGTAATAAAAGTTTACAATAACAGTAAAATTAAAATAAAACAAATTGTTAAGTTGCCAACACATGAAAGTTATTTGGCAATTTTTGCACTTTTGGTTTCATTTTTAGAAAAAAATGTATATCAATACCATGAGTACAGTATGGAAACTGAAAATGGAGACAGTCAAAGTGATTAATATTGTTCCAAAACTTTTGGGATGCACTAGAGGAAAATTAAGTCACCTGCCTCTGTGCATGGTTTGAATTGGTAGTTTTTAGTGTGTGTGATGATATCTGTGCCCATAAGACTTGTATAATGTCCCTCACACAAACACAAATTCTTATCAAATATCACATGTACATCTTAAATACAATTACGAATGGTCTTATAAATAAAAACTTCCCAGCATAAAAACTGTTGGAAGAGATGCTAGGACAAGTTATGTACACTCTATGACAAAACCACCAAAATTGACAAAATTACACAGTCTGTTTTTTTTTCCAGACAAATGAACCANGTGCATGGTTTGAATTGGTAGTTTTTAGTGTGTGTGATGATATCTGTGCCCATAAGACTTGTATAATGTCCCTCACACAAACACAAATTCTTATCACATATCACATGTACACAGTGATTTTTCTAGCGCTCGTCACTTTCGTATTTTACGAAACAGTTTTCAAAATGACGAAAGTTTTCTGAACCCCTTTCGTCACTTAAAATATTTCATTGCAAACTTTTTCTCCTGGAAATATTAAGAAATCATATTCAGTGTCATATTTATGACAAGTTTACAACCCCAAGCCAGTTAATTAATTACAAAGGTGATGTTGTTACAGGTAAATTGCTAATCCGATAATTATACAGGTAATTAACCATACAGTACATAAAGGTGTCAAATCACCAGTCAGGTAATATCATTAAATATAATTTAATTACCAGGAAGCCATGAAATGATAATATTTTTAAGATATTATTGCTTAAAGTTTTAATTCCAACAATATTTTGCCGGTCCTACTTTCGTTTCTGTCCACAACATTCCGATTGCGCATGCGTATAGATAAACGGCTTACAAGGTACAAATAACTTACTCCCAATAGGAAGGTTCGCGAGCCTCATTAGTGATGTCATAAAATCTAATTTACATATGCAAATTAGCATTTTTGGTTGGCAAAGTCGTAGTAAGACCACTTTATAACAATGTAAAAGATTTTTTTTATCTTTTGTCATTTTTTCATTATTCATCCGATTTTGGATCTGTAAAATGCGTAGTAAACTTTACGATTTTCATATTTTTTCTGCTGATTTACTTTTATAAAATTTTGTCTAGAAAAAAATTCATGCAGTTTTAAAAAGTGTAAAAATTGCCGAATTTTATATACTTTACAAAAACGCTTATTATATAGATATTGAAAATAAATTTATTTAAAAAAATAATATCCTGTAAAAGTGTAAACATTCAAAAATTTCGATCCAAAAGAATTATCAAGATACCTCAATTAACAATTTCGTACGAGTGAATTGAAAATGACATTTTTATGACCCTTATTAATTAACATGATTTCTTGCCAACCAAATTTACCTTTTCAAGTCTGTGACGTCACAGCGAACCTTCCTATATACAAGACCAATGCTTGTTAAGTTTGTCTCAGTCCCAATTTCTATTAAATTAATTTCCAACAAATTCTATTGCTTTGTGCAGCCTCTCCAATTTTATTTTGATTCATATACCAGTACATAGTCCGATGTTGTTTTCCGATGTTGTTCCAAATGCAAAAATTTTGTTACATATTTTTAATCATACAATTAAACCAATTTTATTATATGGGTCCGAGATCTGGGGGTATTTTTTTCCAACTAAATTCTCAAGTAATATGGATAAATATCTAAATAAGGAAATAAACTCCCTCCTCTTAGAGAAACTTCACACCAAATTTTGCAAGTTTAGTTTAGGTGTTAGGATAAGGTCATCAAATGATGGATGTAGAGGTGAACTGGGTAGTCTGCCCCTAATATATTCAGTTATAATAAATTTAATTAAATACTGGTGCTATATTGTAAAGACTGTTAACAGAGCAAATTCCTTATTATTTGAAGCATTTAAAATGTCTGAATGTATGTTAGATAAAAATAAAGATTCTTGGGTGGGATGCATTAAAGCAATATTTAGATATTTGAATTTGGAATTTTTTTTCCAAAACCCAGAAAAATTTAAATCCACTCAGATAATCAATAAAGTTAAATTTCAATTGCATTCTAAGTTTATAGGATTCTGGAAAGCTAATTTATTTAATGATCAAAGAAAAGCATTAAACCAAGGAAATAAGTTGAGAACATACAGACAATTTAAAACTAATTTTGCTTTTGAACCATATCTACTTATTGGTAATAGAGAACAAAGGAGACAGTTAGCAAAATTTAGAATTAGTGATCACCCACTTCAAATTGAAATGGGTCGATATATGCATTTAGAAGTTAAAGACCGAATTTGTAAAACATGTAATTCAGATATTGAAAATGAAATTCATTTTTTGATTAAATGTAAAAGTTATGAGAAAGAACGCAATTTCTATTTTAAGGAAGTTTACCAGAAATTTAAAAATATTGAAACCCTTTCAGAAATAAATAAATTTATATGGCTAATGTCAACAGAGGATAAATTTGTTATCTCAAATTTATATAAACTATTATCGGTCTTATTTGAGAGAAGAAATAAAATATTGGAGGCAGACCCCCAGTGACCTTATTATTATAATTATTATTATTATTATGAATTTTAATATTAATGGCATAAATTCAATTGCAAAAATTAACATTATTTGGGGGAATGAAATGGTTGGATTACAGTGTGACTTCTGTAGTACAATATTGTATATTTGTATATATAATTGATATAATGTACTTTATTGTATATCTCACTTCAGTTTTCTTGTATCCTATTTTTGATATTATTTATGTTCCAATTAATCAACCAAATTATCATTTTTATTATGTTCACTGTTTCATTATGTTCATACTTTGTATGTTTATATGTATTTTCATTTATTCATTTGTATTGATTAATTCTGCTCAGCAATGGGCACCTTGATTGGTAAAATAAAATTATCTTTATCTTTATCTTTATCTTTAGTCGTTTCCGACTTTGTTCAAAATTACAATTTCTTTGTGATTTCCTCTCAACTTTCATTTGGCTATTGAAGAGAATTCAAACTAAATTTTGAAGTAAAACATAACCTCTGATAAAAAAAAAATGAAATTTTATTCCAAAGAATTGCTTGAATAAGCTCAACATCAAAGCAGAAGATTGTAAATTGTACATTGCTATGATACACAGCATACGAAAAGAGCATCAAGGAAAAGGGGGAGGGGATACAAGTACTTTTCACTTGTAAAATGACCACAATTTGATTGAAAAAATTTATATTCCCAATTAATTTCATTCTATATATTTCTCTATCAAAAGTTCATGTTCAAATAAAAACTAATTATTAGAAGGAGCTTAGTCATTATAAGTGTATAAAAAGATATCAAAAGTTATATGATATGAAATGTTTCTATAATATACATATATATCTTTTGTACTGTTTTAGTCTTTATCTTTAAAACAAAGAGCTTTAAAGAATGACTGTCGCGCTCCGCAAAAGTGACTAAAGCTTTCAAAATCCTAGAATAAACCATGTGTACATCTTAAATACAATTACGAATGGTCTTATAAATAAAAACTTCCCAGCATAAAAACTGTTGGAAGAGATGCTAGGACAAGTTATGTACACTCTATGACAAAACCACCAAAATTGACAAAATTACACAGTCTGTTTTTTTTCCAGACAAATGAACCAAAATCAAAATCCTTCTAATATTCACATTTTCAATATTTGTACAAATGATCTGCAATATAAATCCTCATCATAATGGTCCCTGAGAACTGGCAAAAAAAAAATTTGATATAAATTCTCTAATCAACATCCCTCTACCAGAATGCTATTTCATACATACAGTTCTGTAGCCTTTTCCTGGACTTTTGCCTCATAATCTGCCTTCATTACACTCTTTGTTAAGTTGATATCTCTTTTCATTTTATGGACATCCTGAAATGTTACACAAAATATAATGGTGCTATATATTTTTAAAATAATATACACATTAGACATGTTATAACAGATCAAAATGTATAGGACAGACTACTACTTTTATTTCACTTTCTTTTAACTATACAGCTTTGCAGAATCAACCAAGCTTTTCCTCAACAGTGCAATAGACCCTTTTGCAATAACTGGGGGTCCTTTGATTTTAAGTGGAAAATAAAAACAATTCTCGTAAAATGACATCGTAGGACAATTAATGAAGACGTCTCATATATCATGATGTTGCATTTTACCCACTCAAAGGAATATGAGTGCATGTGTAAAATTCATGACTGCAATTATTGTGAAAGGGTCTAAAGTAACAACTCAAGTATATGTATTCAAAAAATTTTAAAACAGCTGTCCCTACAAAAATCATTTTCTTACTTTTTGATCAAGGTCTAGTACTCCACTGACTACATATTAGTCCATTCTAGCTACATGTATACAAATTTTAATAGATTGCAAATAAGATATTTAAATAATTACAGTTTTATCTGTTACTTTTTATCATTTAAGATTATTTCCTAATTTTCCAGGACTATAGTATTACTGTAGAAAAAAACCATTATGACTAATGGCTTGGCAAACCTTGAAAAACTGTGAGCAAAGCTAGCAAATATATACCCCCTGCTCCCCCATTTGACTCCAGAAATTAAAATTAAAGCAAATCAAATTTTAAAATAGTTGGTGCACAATGGCAAAATTGGCAATATCCTTTGAATATTTGGTGAAAGTTTCAATAAATTTCACAAAGTGGTCTAGGAGGAGTTCTCGCCACAAAGTTCATATCCCTGTGGTGAATTAAGGGAGTATGAGTGTAAGATTTCAGATGCATCCGATATCCTCGGGTTTTATCCATTTAAACAACATAATTTTTTTGCACATGTATCACATTTTCTTGGTTAATAGTACTTTGAAATGAATAAAATAGACAATGTATAAAACAGCTCATGGAAATTGAAGGAAAGCTCTAGAGAGGACCGCACGGCTGTTTCCCGCAAAATTTAAACGTCATGTATCTCAAAAATTGATTCTTACATGGATTTCCAAATTTTTTTGCTCATGTTTTTCTATAAGCAAAGCTCTTCAAAACAAAAGGCCAGCATTTTAATTCTAATTACAAAATTTCTAACACTCGTACTCCCTTAATATAACAACGGACAGAATGGACACCATGATCAATGTATACCACCCTGCTAAACAGGCACACAACTCAATTGGTTGATCATGTGTACACTTGCTATACTGAAAGTTCAATCGTAAACTGACTTAAACATATGATTTATAAACAGAAATATGATGCAATACAATGTTGCACCACCCTTATTTAAGGATTTTATTTACTGCAGACAGCACACAACATGTTGTCAATACTATTAATACTATTCAAATTGTCTCCCTTTAATTATTAAATGACAACTTTTAATCAAGAAATTATTCTACATATGATTGCTTATTTAAACTATTGTATCACAACATAACAGAATAAGACTTAATAGCACAGTATGATACAAAGCAAGAAATGTATGCCGTTTGGAAGCCTTATTAAAACTAAGTGCATTTAAGAAATTGTATTAACCTATGTAGGTACATGTATCATTCATTACCATATTTTACATGTTGTACAGTATGTGAAAACATTTCTATGAAGGGGACCAGCCCTTTTTCTGGATGTCAGCCGTAGATGTTATTAAGCTCCGGATTTCAGGATATTTATGATTTAAGTTTGGTATTTCAGGTAATAAATTCACTAGGAATCAGGAACTCATCAGTCTTTAAGTTTCTTCGAGTTCAGGATTTCAGGATTATGAAAACATAAAGTAGGAATTAAAGGATGAGACCCCCTCTTATACATAACTAGAAATTGAGAGAACGAGACCAATTACATGTCTGGACCTGCGTCACCGTCACTCATGTTCAACTTAGAAAGTTTTTTTTTTTCAACCTAACAGAATATCATGTATAGTTTTACCAATTCAAACAAGTATTCATTTACCTTATTACCATGCAAGTTATTATTGAGATTATATTAAGTTCAACCCTGTTACCATCTTCACTAGCAAAGGGTTACGATCCGCTCCTCTCATCTTCACCCAAATGGCAGATCAAGTAACTAAATACCGAAGTTACTGTGAATTTAATTTCTGCATATGAGCATTTCGACAACTTATGTCTCATCAGTGCAGATAAAATCTAAACGTTTGGAAGACCATTAACTCAAAAGAGTTAAAAAACTGATAGAGAACAAATAACCAAAATTATCTAAATATAAAGCCAAAATTAGCTAAGGACAGAGCTTTGCGAAAGGGAGATACTCCTTACTTTTTACAAAATTTACAAAAAATTAGATTAGAATCGGGTCATCACCGAAGTACTGACTACTAGGCTGGATTTCTGTAGTCTCAAATCCACGCAACCGATTAATTAACTCACATTCAGATTTTGAATATATATCAAAACAATAAAACTTAAAATATGGTGTTTAGTGATTTTTCTATTTTGCAAAATTTCCATGATTTTATTATCTTTCTTTACTTTTGAAGGGTTATTTCCTTGAAGTCAAATATATTGTGAATTGTTGTATTATTAGATGCAATAAATAATCATTGAGGGGGAGCCGGAGGGGGTCTCATCCCGAAATCCCGCACTACAAAGAAACTTAAAGACTGGTGATATCCCGGTTCCCAGTGAAGTAATTTCCCGAAATCCCGGGCTTAAACCATAAAAATCCCGAAATCCCGAGCTTAAAATCATCTAATCCCGATATCCCGAAATAGGGCCGGCTCAACCTCATCATTTATTATTACAATAAATCATATTGAAACTCTTACTTCCAAGGGAGATAATTTGAATCTGATGTTTCACAAATTGTGGGGTGAAGAGGAGAGAAGCTGATCGCAACCCTTTGCTAGCGAAGATGCCCTATTACTGTAATAGACAAAAAAAAAAACAAAACTAAATGCAAAGTTGAACAAAGCATAAAATGAAAATAGTCCATATCACTTCAGCAAAGGTGAAAACCATATCTGAGTTTCAANTTTTGGAATTCTACCTAGCAACCCTACTTAAATTGTGTATTTAGTTTAGGAAAAACATTTTCATCAACTGGATTTCAAAAATATTGATTCCAATCTTGGTAAATTTCCTGAAAGTCTCAAAGATCACTTATTTTTGGAATTCTACTTAGCAACCATATATCCTACAATTCTTATAGTAACAATAATGACTATCAATAGGTAGTGTTTTCTGTGTCAAACAGGGAGTGCGGGGATAGCTGTCGTTTCCGACAACATCTAGTTGATGATGTCCTACAAAATTCTGATTTTTTGCATGATGATTGCTAAGCTTGAGATACATTGAAATATAAAAAGAAAAAATGGGGTACCCATGCTCGTTTTTGTTTCCCAGTAGTTTGAAAATCGTCCAGTTTGACCTATATTTACATTGAATATATAGGAAAAGTGGGTTTTCGCCGGCTACAAAATCAGAAAAATGTCGTTTAAAAGATAGTTATACGTCCTACAGTTTTTCAAAAAACTAACACAATACTGCAGAAGTTCAGAGCTATATAGAAATATGAAAATTTTGGTAGGTCACCATGCTTGATTTTTCTATAAATGCATTCAAAAATATGAATTTGTGCAGAAAAATGCTAGTTTTCCATTATGTCAAGGATCACGTTTGCCGACGTCGATACGAATAAAAAAGAGTAGCGCAAACAGTATCTTAGCAGGAGTCCTTCATATATAATCGGGACTATAAATTGTGAAAATAAGCTTACCGACTTGGTACTGCGTTTCTCCATTATTTACACCAGATCTAGTTTTTTTCCGGTTTCGCACGCAAAGAAAAAAAGAAATGCTATTTTTATTATTTGTACAGACTTTAATGACCTTCTAATTAACAGGTTTAAGTTAGTTGTTTCTCTTCGAGAAATACTTTTATTGAACTAAATATAAAACATTTATGTCACATTATTTAAATTTATTATTCGCCCGGTAATTAAAATTTAGTTGGTTAGATTTTTAATAATTGCGATTAATTAAACACAGAACAATGCAAATGAGTGAAACAAATACACGCAGTAACTCTCGTATTTAAACAATTTAGCACAAATTTGCGGATCCACAAGGAGGGTTTCAGAGGTTGGAACCCCCATTTTTCTGTAAATGTTTAAAATTTTGTGCAGAGTTAAGGTAAAAATTGACAATAGTGGTAAAACAATCGTTTGGAACCCCATTGGAACCTCTTTTTTCGAAGCCTGGATCCGCCGGTGGCGCATGACCTGTTGCGAATTCAAATGTGTTTGGATGCTACATTTATCATTATTTTTTACAACAATATTATACAAATAGTTGCATTTTTGCAATAATCGCAAGACCATTTTTTGCCAATAAAAAAGTTCATTACTATTTCCGCAAAAAAAGTGCAGCATAATCAAGCATTCATTCGATATAATATTGCCTTTAAGACAGTACACCTGCATTTATCCGAGAAAAAATATCCGATGATCAGCAAAATTTACATTTTAAATGCTGTTAACTTGGAGTTTCCAAAAGAATACAATTAACTTTCGTCCTTTCAACCTAATTTCTTGACTTTCCAGATAACTGAAAATATTAGGGAAAATTGATCAGGCATTTTATACTGTACCTATAATTTTTTTAATTTGATGTCATATTTGTTTCTCCCGAAAAAGGCATTGAAGAGACATTGATTAAATTGGCCTTCAAAGATTAATCGAAAAAAAATTACGAAAGTACATGTACAGACTGGAAACACTGAGTCTATCTATATCAACACATGAAAAGTTTTCGTTGCTTTAATGCTATATCCCTGAAAATAGCAACTAGACGAAACCATGTTCAAATATTTTACTATTTTGCGAATATCTAAATTTCACACTTTCAAAATCATACCACCAAATAGTTGGGGAATATCAACTTAAAAAAGAACAGTTCAGAAGTCGCGAGGAATAGCTATGATTAACATGGAGTGATATTGAAATGACAGGCAACATTTTCCTCTTATAACAGCTACTGGAAAATCTACTGAAACTTTATTTTCTATTTATAAATATCTAAAATCCCACACATTAATCCATCACCCGCCAATGCTATATACAAATGTTTGAATATCAAACTAATCAAATTTTGACTGCATTATATGATAAAAAGCAATTCTCATTTTACCTTCCGCAAAAAAAAAAAAAGATTAATTGCCGATGTTTGTCAATCGATATTTGATGTTCACAAGCTTGATTTGTAAAAGTGTTTTGTTAGGCGCCGACTATGCGCTGTGCATCGTGTTTATATGTCTTAAAAAGAAACCACTGTGTTCTTAGGTCGTATAGTTCTTGATCTGTGTAGTCTGACAAAGGGAGCGGACAATAGAGCTTTTTTTCTATAAATACATGGCGACTATCTCTCCAACCTATGATCTTTGTTTATTTTTTTATTGTATGCAATGTGTTTGTAGAGACTGTGTCTCATGTGCATTTCCTCCATATCCATTCATTATCTTTTCTTTTGTTTCTTTTTTGCATATTTGTTGTTTTTTTTTCATAAGAAACGGTCTTAAATGACAAAAAGTTTCTTCGACGAGATCCTTCCTGTGGTGACACCATAATACATTTGGTGAAATCATATGAAACGTCATAGGTGTTTTACGTTGCCATGAACGTCATACAATAGAAAGGGACGTCACCAAAAACTTTCAAAACAAGACAACGCCAGATGGCGTTCAATTACTTCGACTTGACCTTAAGTTTCTTTGAGTTCAGGATTTCAGGATTATGAAAACATAAAGTAGGAATTAAAGGATGAGACCCCCTCTTATACATAACTAGAAATTGAGAGAACAAGACCAATTACATGTCTGGACCTGTGTCACCGTCACTCATGTTCAACTTAGAAAGTTTTTTTTTTTTCAACCTAACAGAATATCATGTATAGTTTTACCAATTCAAACAAGTATTCATTTACCTTATTACCATGCAAGTTATTATTGAGATTATATTAAGTTCAACCCTGTTACCATCTTCACTAGCAAAGGGTTATGATCCGCTCCTCTCATCTTCACCCAAATGGCAGATCAAGTAACTAAATACCGAAGTTACTGTGAATTTAATTTCTGCATATGCGCATTTCGACAACTTATGTCTCATCAGTGCAGATAAAATCTAAACGTTTGGAAGACCATTAACTCAAAAGAGTTAAAAAACTGATAGAGAACAAATAACCAAAATTATCTAAATATAAAGCCAAAATTAGCTAAGGACTGAGCTTTGCGAGAGGGAGATACATATTTGTACTCCTTACTTTTTACAAAATTTACAAAAAACTAGATTAGAATCGGGTCATCACCGAAGTACTGACTACTAGGCTGGATTTCTGTAGTCTCAAATCCACATCTTTAATTGGTTGCAACCGATTAATTAACTCACTTTCAGATTTTGAATATATATCAAAACAATAAAACTTAAAATATGGCGTTTAGTGATTTTTCTATTTTGCAAAATTTCCATGATTTTATTATCTTTCTTTACTTTTGAAGGGTTATTTCCTTGAAGTCAAATATATTGTGAATTGTTGTATTATTAGATGCAATAAATAATCATTTATTATTACAATAAATCATATTGAAACTCTTACTTCAAAGGGAGATAATTTGAATCTGACGTTTCACAAATTGTGGCTCAATCCGCCAAGGGTGAAGAGGAGAGAAGCTGATCGCAACCCTTTGCTAGCGAAGATGCCCTATTACTGTAATAGACAAAAAAAAACAAAACTAAATGCAAAGTTAAACAAAGCATAAAATGAAAATAGTCCATATCACTTCAGCAAAGGTGAAAACCATATCTGAGTTTCAAATAAACACATACTTTGAATCTTTATGAGAAAACATATGAAAGCAATGCAAAAATTCAAGAATAGCTGCCCATTAGCAATGCAAAAATTCAAGAATAGCTGCCCATGGTCAATGCGTTCAAAACTCTGCAACGTCTCTTGACAAAAATTGAGTACCATGATGATATAATATGATAGAATAATTTACAAGTTCAATATCATAGATAAATTTGACATTTTTTTAAATCAAAACTGGCCTAAAGGGGAGGTTCACATCACCAAAGTGTTCAAAAAACAGTAAAAACTTCCAAAGGTATTTAGTCAGAAATACAAACCAGGCACTGTAATGTTAAAATATGCTGAAAAATGACTAAGTTCAACAATGCATAAATTCGACATTTTTTTTTTCAAATCTGCCCAAAAAGGCAGGTGCACATCTCCAATGTGTTAAGAACAACTGTGCAAAGTTTCAAAAGCACCAGATATAAGGAGTCAGAGTTTCAGATTACACAAACTCAGTACCGTAATATCAAAATTTGATGAAAAATTGATTAAGTTCAACAATAGATAAATTGGACAATTTTTATCCAAATCTCACCAAAAGGGGAGGTGCACATCTACAATGTGTTCAGAGCAACTGTGCAAAGTTTCAAAAGCATCAGGTATAAGGTGTCAGAGTTTCAGATTACACAAACTCAGTACCGTAATGTTAAAATTTGATGAAAAAATGACTAAGTTCAACAATGGATAAATTCCACATTTTTTTTCAAAATCTCACCAAAAGGGGAGGTGCACATCTTCAATGTGTCCAGAACAACTGTGCAAAGTTTCAAAAGTATCGGGTTAAAGGTGTCGGAGTTTCAGATTACACAAACTTGGTACCCCAAAAGCATGACGGACGGACGGAAGGAGTCGAGCAGCTCCTAGACCTGCGGTCACTGTTAGTGACGCAGGTAAAAACAGACAACATACCTTCAGAAGAAGCTGTAAAACTTCTGTCATATCCTTCAGTTCCACTACCTCGGTAATTTCTGTTTGGGAACATCTGTCCAATGTGAAAAATCCAACTTTGTGTTGATCTGCCAACGACGGCCTGCAATTATCAAAATACAATTATACACTATAGTATTATTTGCAAATTAAAATGGGGTTCTGTACTTTGACTTCACGTTTTGCATGCAAGTGCAAAGGAAGGTAACTCTAAAATGGACAAACTCAGTGATTTCAAAATTTCTCTTGACCAGTATGGTTTTAAAACTTTTTAATGTCATTCAGGGTATGACACTAAATTTGTTTTCAATGACAACACAGGTCACATTTTTATACTTTTGACATTAGCATGTAAGGTCTTATCTTTACATTTGTCACGTTGCTATTGCTGTGAGATTCCGTCAACAAATCATTGTTCTAAATTCAAATTAAGACAGAATTCAGTTTATTTTTGTTTAACACTGGGCAGGCCATTTTTCTGTGTATATTTTATCATTTTATCTCAAGTGTTAATGAGGAAAAAACAACATAAATGACTAGTCAATATAAACAATGAACAGTCTATTATTTAAAATTAGAATTATTATTGATTATGGAATTTTTTGATTTTTTGAAAACTAGTACAACTTTTTTAAAAATCAAAAAATCCTTTTAATATGTATTTTTACATAAATTTCAATATAAAATCCTGTGCGGTACTGTCATTACAAATATTATGAAAGCTTGGCGAAACATGCAATAAAAATATCACACATATTTCGCTACCAGTAAAAAACATTTCCATAGCCAATTCCGTTTTACACAACTGTCACTTAAGTAAATTCACGATACAGAGAGGCAATATTGGCAATATATTTTTTCACAGCTAGCAAGGGACAGCAAAAAATGAATTCCACGAAAAAAAGATGCATATTTTTACCACCAAACCGCAAAAATTACGTTCTGCAAAAATTTCCAGTTACACGGTATTTGTATTATATGGAAGAGTACTAGTGTCTTTCAAACTAGCACTTTTTTAATTCGATTTCCAGTATCGTGGTGGCTGTGATGTGTTTTGGCCCCTTTAATATTTTGAATTTTTTCCACAATCTTTTTGTACTTTTTTTCAACATTAAGTTAGTGTTAGCCATTTTTGGGGATGCAAATTTAAATAGCCCAAAGACTGCTCTTTCATAATATAATCAGATAATTACTAGAATACTGACAAAGTCAGATAAGACCCGCCCCTTGTGTGTCCCAAAACCTGATTGTGGAATTTCATGGAAATCATAAAACAATTTTTAGGAAAAAACACATATAAGAAAATCCTAAGTTCTTGTATATAATACATGTAGTTTCTGTATATGACC
This sequence comes from Modiolus philippinarum, assembly GCA_002080025.1. NCBI lineage: Eukaryota > Metazoa > Mollusca > Bivalvia > Mytilida > Modiolidae > Modiolus > Modiolus philippinarum. The sequence continues at coordinate 15,494 of MJUU01073542.1, read as the reverse complement.
GTTTTGACAACTTATGTCTCACCTACTCAGATCAAAACAAAACATTGAAAAAATAAATGATGGTCATTTCAAAATATATTTCAAATGACAGATCTAGAGCTAATTCTCAAAATATGAATTTTTTCATATTTAAACTAATTTTTTCCCCAAAACATGTTTTATGATTCTCCTCAAAATCATACGGGACCTTCTTTTGATCAAGTCCAAAACTGTGCATAAAACTTATAAAAATCTGTGAAGTTCATTTCAAGTTATCATACAACATAGAGCTTATTCTCAAAATATGCTGTTTTCCACATAAAAACTATAGTTTTTCCCAAAAAATGTTTTCGGATTTCCTCAAAAACAGTAGGGAGCCTCCTTTGGTCAAGACCAATTAACCTTGTGTATCTAAATCAAATAAATTCCTGAAGGCAATCTTAACTTATTGTACGATATAGAGCTAGTTCTCAAAATATGCACTTTGTCAAATAAAAACAAAGTTTTTCCCTCAAAATTGTTTTCGAATTTTCTTCAAAAACGAAAAGGAGCTTCCTTTGGTCAAGTTCAACTTTGAGTATCAAAATCATTCAAATCCCTGAGGGCAATCTTAAGTTATCATACGACATAAGAGCTAATTCTCAAAATATGCACTTTTCCATATAAAACAAAGTTCTTTCCCAAAAATAATTTTCCAATTTTCCTCAAAATAAAAAGGGGCTTCCTTTGGTCAAGAACAACCTTGAGTATCAAAATCATTCAAATCCCTGACGGTAATCTTAAGTTATCGTACGACTTAGAGCAAATTCTCAAAATATGCACTTTTTCATATACAAATGTAAAAACGAAGTTTTTTCCCGAAAATCATTTTTCGATTTTCCTCAAAAACGAAAGGGAGCTTCCTTTGGTCAAGAACAACCTTAAGTATCAAAATCATTCAAGTTCCTGAAGGTAATCTTACGTTATCGTACGACATAGAGCTAATTCTCAAAATATGCACTTTTTCATATAAAAACGAAGTTTTTCCCAAAAATCATTTAACGATTTTCCTCAAAAACGAAAGGGAGCTTCCTTTGGTCAAGAACAACCTAAAAGTATCAAAATAATTCAAATCCTTGAAGGCAATCTTAAGTTATCGTACGACATAGAGCTAATTGTCAAAATATGTTCTTTTTCATATAAAAAGGAAGTTTTTTCCCAAAAATCATTTTTCGATTTTCCTCAGAAACGAATTTAAGGGAGCTTCCTTTGGTCAAGTAAAACTTTGAGTTCAAAAGAAGCATAAAAATCAGTCAAAGCAATCTTGAGTTATCGTACGACATAGAAAACGCTGACGGACAGACGGACGGACTGACAGACAGACGACAGGCCGATTACTATAGGGCGCCACCATTTCATTGAGGGGCCCTAATGATGCTATAAGGCATATTCCAAGGAAATTTGCAGTTTGTCTTTAATATTCTGGTAAAATTTTAGCCAACACTTATAGAGTTTCAAATTTGAAAATGAGCGAATTCAATTCAATTCAATTCAAAAAAATTTTATTGTCAAAAACATATGGATTGGATTACCGGCAATGCCTATGCAAATCCACTCCTTCATACGAGGTAGAAATTGGCTACTTTTATCCTAGGTATATATTTCAGGGCCTCTAAATCAGGATGAAAATGCAATCAGGGTATGGGACGTAACTTACATTCTTTACATAATAGTGGATATTGACCAGATATTCTTCATGATCATCATTCCGTTAAATTGGCTTTGGGATCCAATGACCTGAAGATTTTACAATAGACAAGTTCCTTTGATCGATTCCGACTTTTGTTGTCACTTTTATTTTCCAATTGGTGAATTTTCCCAGAAAATTTTGACGTCACAATATAGATTTTTAGACGTCACAATGTTACGTGACGTATTTACTCCGATTGTCCCAGGGTCAATCAGGGTAATTCATTCATAAAAAGAAATTGGAAATTTGTCTATTAAACTGGCCTCTCACTGATACTGCCGATGTCTACTGAAATCCAAGATGTTTCTTTACTAAACCCTTCGGGACAGTGATTTTGTTACCTTTTTTCAAAGCTACCCCTACCTTTCAGTTTGGGAAAATTTATCGCAGTATTTTCAAAATTGGGAATTTTTTTTATAACAAAATACTACCAAATTTTAGCAATTTCAATGGAGGTTTAAGCCTGAACTCTCTCCGAGGCCTTCCAGTAATCTCTTTTAATGAGGCTCTACTTACTGGACTGCTTATGTAAGAAAGTGTTTACCATTCAGACCACTATGTTTGCATAAAATACTTCCTTTGCTTTGTGAAAAATAAAGTTAACTATTTTTGTATTTAAGAAGTTTGCATCATTAAACCTCCATTGATCTTGTTGTACTATGAAGGACAATAAATAATGAAGAGTCAATATTATCTCTTGTTCACTGGGTTTTGATAATCAGGTTTACTATTTTGGGCTTTGGGGAAGAGGTTTTATCAATATCAAGTTCAACAAATTCATGTCAACATTTCCCAAACATTCGTTACAAACTTTGAAATAAATTTTGCGGGGCTCAGTATTTTGTATTTGTATTTTGTTAGCCTTGTCTTTATTGTAGAGGTTTTGTTTCTAAATACCCATTTTCATCACGTTTTGACAGCTTTAATGTACAGAAATTGCTGTTGGGAGACCTTGGGACACATTAGGTATCGAGTACATGTACAGTATATTGTTGCAAAAAGAAACAAAAGTTTTTTGTAAAAAATGAATGGTTATTATGTTGTTACATGTATCTTCCTCCATTAGTACGGAGGACTCCATTTCCGGACAAAGTTCGTAGCCGACCCGAACTGGTGCGGAAAATCTACATCATACGTGCACTTGAAAGAAATCACCATTATTCAAGTACTTGAGGTGTTCAGTTGATATAGACATAGTCAACAACGTGTTTTTGGGAAGATTTTTTTTCAACTTTGGGAAATAAAAACGGAGAGTTGGAAAATTATCTCTGGGGGAAACAGCCGAAATTCGGCTGCAATTTTAAGGAAACAAAATCACTGCGGGAAGTTTTGAATTTGATTATTATTCCGTAGTGCAACAGTGTTTTACCAGCAGACTAGGCTCCTTGAGCTAGCTGGCAGTTTAGAGGCAAGCACTCCGTGACCCATCTTTCTAAATTGTTTTGTCTATTCTTGCCTTTTCAAGATTGTAGTCTTAGAGTTAGTGGTCCATCTGTATTGGGTTTTATTTGTATGTTTATTATACTATAGGGAAACGGGATAGAGAAAGGGGAGGTTTGGGTACCCATAAACCGGTTTTACCCCTTCCGCTGGCTGTTGCCAGTGCCGGTACCAAGTCTGGATATCCCGAGTTCCTATCATTATCTGTGTTTGTCTTTTGTCATTTTATTGTTTTTCTTGAAATGTGCATGTGACATGTGATAGTAATGTTCGGCCATTGCAAGTGTTTCCTGTAATCTTTCCTTCATTAATGGGATCCTTCTAAAAATCCACTATATCAGCTGTAACTGTATATAAGCCCTTCTTACTCATCTTGGCTGGTGTCCGAATCAAATGTTTTCAGGATTCCAGCTTGTATACCAATTGATCTAAAACGTGGGTGGCCTACTGCTTCAAAGAGAGAAGATATATCTCCTATATCTGATGTTTTCTTGCTATATTTTCGTATCTTTTTTAACATATCAACGTATTTCTCGTCCATTTTGAATGTTTTGGTAGGAAATGTCATGTGATGTTACTAGTATGATTTACTGCACGTGCAGACTCGCGGATTTTCTTGCTTGACCAAATTATGGATTTCGGTTCGATGGACTTTCAGAGAAAATATCTTTGTCGTTTTAGTTTTTTATGTCGATTTTAAAAACATTGAAAAAAATAAACCACCACCATAAAAATTCCAAAACAGTGAGAGTTTTCGTTAAACGGTTAGGACACAGGAGGGACAGGTGCGCGAAGATTAGTAATATACAATAAAACCACCAGACACTACCTAAATAATTCCAATTCATTTTCCTTATTGCCGTATATGTCAACAATATGGTCCTGTAGCTCACTTGCCGCCACAGAATAGCGATCAAGGTGCGAGCTGGAACTAACCAGCGCCATTGTTGCTATCAACAATGTAGGTGTCGCTGTGCTCTGTATATCCGTATGTCTCTCCGATCTTGGAGAACCATTCAATCGGGTGTTATACTCAGTAAACAACTTCCGTATATTTCTATTGAATCGTTGACTATTAAAAGTGGCAGCTATGCAACCCAGAGTGGACAAAAATGCCCGATTTATTAATATCAAAAATTAAAAAATTTCATAATTCATTTGTTATTATATTTAAATATATGTCCTTGTTATTTATAAAGAGGTGAATTATAAATTTACAATTCATTTAAGAATATCAATAAATCAATTATCAATATTAATGTTTCATTTCTTAATATTTATAATTCTTGCTTATTTCTTAATATTTATAATTCTCGCTTTTTCTTAATATTCATAATTCAATTATTAACATGAACAAGTCATTTTGAATATTAATAATTAATTTATAAATATTTATAATTCATCTATTTATATTAATGATTTATTTATTGATATTAGTAATTCATTCATTAACATTTTAAAATTTAATTAAAGATATTCACGATAATTCCTTTCTTTTCTAAAGATTGATAAAAGAATTATAAACATTAACAATTGAATTATAAATATTAACCATTGAATTATTAATAGCAATAAATGAATTGTTAATATCAACAATTAATTGTGAATATTTATATATTTGTTAATATTGATATATCGGGTAATTTTTCCACTTTGGCTTGATTTGGTAATATTACCAATTCATTTATAAATACCAATCATTCAGTTGTGAATATTTGTAATTCAGTTGTTAATATTTAGAATTCACTCATTAATATTTACAATTCGATTTTGAATATTTGTAATTTAAATATTTGTAGATAATTATATCAAGGACTTATAATGAGATCCCCTTGATTATATTTATAATTCATTTATGAATATTTTATCCCTCAATTGTAAATATTTATAAACAGGAGAATTATAACTATTTACAATTCATTTATAAATATCAATAATAAAAGTGACAACAAAAGTCCGAATCGATCAAAGGAAGAGACCAGTAAGGAAAATCCGTATAACATTCGACTGAATCAGGGGAACACAATCCGACACAGAACNTTTTTGGCAAGCCGTCATATTCCCGACTATTCTAAATCAGTTATAAATAATCAATGATTGATTTATTAGTATTAATAATTCTTGCTTATTGCTTACTATTAACAATTCATTTATTGATATTTATAACCATTTATTAATATTAACAACACGTTTATAAGTAATTATGATTCTTTTACTAGTATTTTATTGACAATTCCTTTCCATTTATTAATAATATTAGATGAATTATGGATATTAACACTGCCCCAGGTATATATGAGCTAACTATGTATTGATCTAATGAGACTTTCATTGGTCATGAAATATTTTATGCAATACCTATCAAACCTCACACAGTCACAATTACAGACATATTTAAGGGGTAGACCTGGGGAAGCCTAAAATTTTTCACTCGTTTAATTTTCTTAATATTTTCAGTATTAAAACTTCACATGTTCATGTTGACTTTAAGCAATTTTCAACAATTTTTACCGTCCTGATTTATGTCTAGTGGTCATCAAAGATACCCTGTTTCCTCATTTTATTTGGTCCGTTCATGACTTGATTGTGGTGTATAAAATTGGCTCTTATTAAATTTGCATTTGATTTAAAAAAAATTCAAATGCAAAATTCTGTAGTTTAGACATGTGTGAAAAGTAAGCATGAATAATGGTAGTAAATTTAAATAGTTTGAACTGAAATACATGGGTTTTCTAAATAATATAGGCTAAAATTTTTACTCTATTTTGATCAATATTAAACACTTCTTGTAAAAAACTCTGTCGTTTAATTTTCACCAAAAACTGAGAATAGAAAGAAAACTAGTATATGTAAGATATATTAAAATTTTAGAAAATTCTACCGTCCCATTTTTTCTTAAATTAGAATAAAGTGGGTAAAAATCAATAAAATTGCTGAATCTGTGCTATGAATTACCTCCCTTGGAAGAAATCTGACTTTTACACATTTTCATTATCTTTGAACAGCATTGCAAAAATATAGAGTAAAATGCACTCATAATGAATAACTGGATGTTGGGTATTTGTTTTCATGACAAAATTAATATTTGTTTGCTGTGTGGAAAAAATTTTACAATTTTAAAAATACCTATTGTAATGATTCAATTTATTTGTGTAATTAAAAAAAAAGTGAAAAACAGAGTTATCTCCTCCTACCCCAGGTCTAACCCCCCCTTAAACTCATTGAAGAAAGATATATTACATATATCCATGTTTCCCACTTCAACGAACTGAATCGACCTCTTACCGTATCTGTCATATCAATGAACGACAGTTACGTTTCAATATATAGCCAGTATATTTTAAATAATTCAGGGCAAGAACTGTTAAGTTTTTTTCTCACTTTTTTGGAGTGGGATCCAAAATATAAACTCTAATAACTTGGCCCGCCGCGGTCGCCGGCTTGGGTCAGGATCCTAGGCTATATAAAATATAGTATGCTCTATGAACAGTGCTTTTCGACATCGTTGGGACCCAATTTACGACTCCTTGCTGTGTCGACTCATAAAGAATATGATTTTCTTTGGCAACTTCTACCATAATCGAATATCAAAGTGCAAAGATACTAAGCTAGCCGATGGGTATTTGCAATATCAAAACTTTCCGAATTCACAAATATCGATGAATGCATGATCGTCAACAAACATAAAATTAACTGGCAAAGTGTTCTTACAATCGCTGTCATCCGTTGCCAGACAAAACTACTAATAGAAGACAATCAAAACACTTAAACAATCACAGGGCACTCATCGAGTCAACTATTAGAAAACTTGGCATAATAAAATCATGAGATGATGGCAAAATAATCTGGTGGTCAGAATAAAAATTTGAAATTAAAAAAAATTTCCTTGGAAGGTTGTTATGGGTCTATAAAATATAGGTGATCCTTACCATGTACCGAGCTTGGAATACAAGCTGCTGTGATTTCGACAAGCTCCATTTTAGACTGGTCGCTGACATTTCCATACCATTCACTCCAATACATCCTCAGGGCTCCACCATTCGCCCCTATACATCCTTAGGGCTCCTGACAAACTGGAAAATAAATACTTGAGTTTTTGTCTGCAGTGTTACTAGTCTTGATTTGCATTTTGTAAGAATCTGTCAGTGCAACTGTACAAAACTATCAGTCTAGACAGAGTTAAAATGCTTACATTAGAAATCTATATTCAAAAAGGTGTATATATGTAACGAAATTTACTGTTTTTATGCAACTTCGGATTTTTTTTTGTATTTTGAACCATTGGGTTCATGCCACTGCTGGTGGACAAGAGGTCCCCGAGGATATTAACAAGCCCGATCGTCAGACTTGTCTGACATGAAAATTTTACCTTGCGTTTTATAGAAATTTACTGTTTTTATGAAAATTCTAACCACTTAAAAATACTGAGGCTTCAGTCCGTGTATTGCACTGGTAGATGTCCTTGGTACTGGATTTGGCTTCCTATTTCGATATTTCTGGAAATGAGCACTTCTTTTTTGGACTACTTTTGGATTACGGCTTTCCATATTATTGGATTTTAATGCTGCTGGTGAGAGGTTACTCCTTGAAACAAGTGTACAGAATAACGAAATTTACTGTTCTTATGCAACTTCGGTATTTTTTGTATTACTGATGATCTAACAACGGACCAACAAAAACCTTTATTCTTAATTAGACAATCTACCTCGTTAAAGGAGCCAGAAAATTTTGATACTTTTTTACCTTATTGTTTGTAGATTTTATTTGTTTCTTTTCATTTATTCGGTTCCCATGTCCAGCAGCTACCTTTAGCCACTTAATTTGTATTATTAAAATAAACAAACAAAAACAGGCTAGGTGAATTACTGAGTATAGGTAACAGCAGTTCATTTCATTATTCACAACATTAGCATAATATAATTTAAGGATTTGGGCGAGACCAAAGCCAGTTTAATGGTAAAATCTATGAAAGCACATAAGACAGACAGGTTTAAAACAAAGCCCAAAATAAAAAGAGTGATAAAGCCTTGGACAGTTGAGATCAAAGCTAAAGGCGAGACAAGTGGCAAAAGACATGGATGTAGCGATGTGAGACATTAAGCAATGAATTCCTCTCAAGCCGGTGCTAGGGGCCGTCTTGATCTAACTATGAGGTATGAGCAAAGGTTAAAGGCAAAGGGCCTCATTGTGACCTCAAGATGAAAAACAACAATTAAAACGTTCCATTGCGTTGTTTTACATCATATTTATAATGACTTTGTCTTGTGCTCATTTACTTCATATCCTTTTATTGTTTATTTTATCTATAGTTTGAATACTATTCAATCCATGGATAATTTAGTACGGTAGCAGAAAACTTCATTCATTGTAGTTATTCTCCTTTTGAATATCACAGACTTTTAACTGATCATAGTTGTAGAATATGTCATATATTAACATACTGATAATATATAGAAAAACTACAATGAATGTGTGTCTCAAGCATCCAAGGTGTTATCACGGGTATTGCTTTTAATTTTGTGCTGGGTTTCCAATTTGTCTTCGGTGCTTCCATAAACATCGCCTTTTTTCCTAGCTTTGGTTTCGCCCCAATCCTTGAATAATATATACAAATGTAATAGCATCTGCGTCACCATCATCGCCATCAATCGGCTTATGATATACCGGGACAGACAACAAGATATAGAAACAGAGTCTAACGTATATGAGGAAAGCAAAGCTATTCACGAATCTGATAAAGTCATACATGAAAGATCTAAAATAAGAGACAGAGGCTGGGATCACCATGGGATAAAATAGTAAATAAAGCGCTTGATCAAAACCAGTCCAAAATGCAAACAAAATTATGAAGAATACATTGAAGTTGGACATGTTCAAGAAAGGGTACGCCAACTCAGATATAAATGAGTAAAACTCATTGTTGAAGGCCTCATAGTGACTTCAAGATGAAGAACAACAATTAAAGCGTTGTTCCATTGCTTATTATTACCATGTATTTGCATAGACTTTGTCTCATTTGCATTTACTCTATATCACTTCATTGTTAACGTACAAGAACCAAAGAGATACGATTAGGCAAGTTTATCTCAATGGTATGCTCTGAAAAGAGAATATACGCAAAGACTCAGTACATAGAAAATAAAACAGATAGTCCAACGGTTGAAGAAAGAAGACTATGACACCACAGAAGCTTGAAAAATATGCTGTAGATAAGAGACAATAACTTTCTGATAAGAGTATTTGATTCATATGCCCCACCATCAATCGAAGACAACAACTCTACGTAAAGAAAAGACCAAATACAGCTGGGAGGAAGGCGGAATGCGGACCGATCCCTCGGATAGCCAGTCACAATTCTTGTGAAACGCAGATCTAGAGTGAGCCTTCACGGTTTTAGAAAAGGATAATCTTGACACTAATCATCAGACATTTTAGGTCAACCATAGCCATCAGTAAAGAGCAGAAGCAGTAATGATAGCAAAGTATTGACACGAAGGGTCAGGAGCAGAAGACATATAGTGACATGAGCACGCAAGCACATTCAAATCCATACTCATGAGTCTAATGAATAGAGTGATGAATGGTTTCTAAATAGGTTTTCAGAAAGTTAGATTTAGCCTTGGTGTATACGAGCAAAGAAAACATTACTGGTGATCTAACAACGGTACAACAAAATTCTTTATTCTTATTTTCCTCGTTTAAGAAGTAGACTCGAAAAATTTGGGCATTTTCTTTATTGTTTGTAGATTTTCTCTCTTTTTTATTCTGTTCCCCATGTCCGGCAGCTACCCAAATCTACTTATTTTGTTTTATATGTAAAAACAAAAAACTTAAGGCTCTGGATAGGTCGTGATCAAAGTGTATTACTTGGTATAAGTAACAACATCTCATTTCCATATTTATCTCAATAGCATACATAGTTCAAGGATTAGGGCATGATAATGACGAGATCTATGAAGGCATCCGCATATGAGAAAATAAATTCACAGTATCTTCGGTATTTAGTTATTTGAAAGAAATATTATATCGATGTCCAACAATTCGAACTGGACAAGTCAACCACTTTCAGACGTACCAATTGGAACGAAAAAAAAATGTCAACCAAACAACATCACAATGATACAGAAATACTTTTTAAGTTCCACCTAAAAATTAACCTCGCCTACCATGTACTGGATTCCTAAGCTAAACAAAAATCCCTTCAAACCGATTGTTTTATTTCGGCACGTAGTAAGTGTTCTACAACTAATTTATCCATCCATTTAACTAGTTCACTTACTTGTATAAAGGAGTAGGTTATTAAATACTGTGAAAAAAAAACTTATCAAAACTCTGATGTAAATTACATTTGGAGTGTAAACAAATCATTTGAAGTTTTAGATAAACTACAATCAGTCCAAAGACCAGCCTCATCCATCGACAGTTATGATTTTTCCACACGTTATACTACCCTTCCACATAAGCTGATTAAATCAAAATTGGGACAATTTATTAAATGGTCTATTAAATTTTCTGGTCTGCAATTCATTTGTTTTCACCAAAGTGAGGACTCTTCTCAAATATAACATATAATAATTATTATTCCTGGACATGTGATGATATGATTAATGCACTCAATCTTTTGCTGGACAACATTTTTTTTCGTTTTGGCAACGCTATTTATCAACGGGTCATAGATATTCCCATGGGTACTGTTCTGTTACGAACGAGACTTCCTAAAAAACACTTTAAAACGGAACCATACAAAACAGTGATATTCAATGATAACAGCAGGTACATAGACGATATCCTTACTATTGATAATCCATAGTGGTATGGTGCTGTTGTCGATGTCGTCGTCGTCGTTGCCGTCTGTAGACACTTTTGTTTTTGTTCAATAACTTTAGTTCCAGTTGATCAATCATTATGAAATTTTAAGACAATGATCCTTGACACAAAAGAAAAGCTTGGATCAGTTTTGGTCTTTGTGGTCCCACCCGTTTTTTAAAACAAGAGGCTCTCAAGAGCCTGTATCGCTCACCTTATGCAGTTAGAATAATCCCAATGTTGAAAGGGCATCATTTTCAAATTTGTTAATATACATTGATGTTATATTATCTTATGTTAAACTGTATTCCAGACTGGCAGCTATTTTGGATGGGGGTGCAGTTCTAATGCTAAAACTATGATCCCTGCTGGCGGTCATCTTGGATATAGCACGGATCTGAAAAACAAGTTTTTTGCAGGGGACCATCTAAGGACTATTGTGGCCAAGTTTGGTTTCAATTGGCTCAGTAGTTTCAGAGGAGAAGCTCTTTGAAAGTGTTTTCCCATAAGGTCTAATGTTAAAACCATGATCCCCATTGGCGGCCATCTTGGATATAGTGCGGATCTGAAAAACAACTTTTTTGAAGGGAAACATCTAAGGACTATTTGTGGCAAAGTTTGGTTTCAGTTGGCCAAGTAGTTTCAGAGGAGAAGATCTTTGAACGTATTTTTCCATAGGGTCCAATGTTAAAACTATGATCCCTGCTGGCGGCCATCTTGGATAGAGCGCGGATCTGAAAAACAACTTTTTTTGCAGGGGACCATCTAAGGACTATTGTGGCCAAGTTTGGTTTCAATTGGCCATGTAGTTTCAGAGGAGAAGATCTTTGAAAGTATTTTCCCATAGGGTCCAATGTTAAAACTATGATCCCCGCTGGCGGACATCTTGGATATAGCGCGGATCTGAAAAACTTTTTTTTGCAGGGGACCATGGCCAAGTTTGGTTTCAGTTGGCCATGTAGTTTCAGAGGAGAAGATCTTTGAAAGCATTTTCCCATAAGGTCCAATGTTTAAACTATGATCCCCGCTGGCGGCCATCTTGGATATAGCGCAGATCTGAAAAACAATTTTTTTGAAG
>MJUU01073541.1:175114-187378 GCA_002080025.1 Modiolus philippinarum | reverse complement strand
TCATACGGAAAATATAGGTCAAAGTGACCTAATTTTGCCTGGATGCTGACCTACCCCCAAAGATGCATGCACATGCAAGGTTAGATGATCCTACCATGTACAGTTACTGAGATATCAAGTTGGACCTAAAATTAAATGAAAGCCAGTCAAGTGGAAAATATAGGTCAAAGAGACCTAATTTTCTTAGAGGCTGTGAGATAGCCCAAGATGCATCTGCACACAAAGTTTGATGACCCTACCCTTCATAGTTGCAGAGATATATGCCCAAATGCGGACGCGGACGTAGACGTAGACGCGGACGCGGACGAGGACGCCGGGGTACACCAATAGTCCCCCTCAACTTCGTTGAGGCGAACTAAAAATAACAGGTCTTTGAGAGTTTCAGAAAATTTACCGAAATTAGAATCAAAGATTTTTGCAATTCGAGTTTTGAAAATGATCATTATAACTGTAAGGAATTGAAAGATTTTTGCAATTTGACCTTTGAAAATTTTCATTATAACTGAAAGGATCTGAGAAAGTTATGGTTGCTAGGTAGAATTAAAAAAAAAATAAAAAAAAAAAAACAGGTCTTTGAGAGTTTCAGGAATGTAAACGGAAATAGGAATCAAAAACTTTTGCAATTTCATTATTAAAATGTTTGTTTGATTCAAATTTATTCAAAAAGCTTTGTTGCTAAGAAGAATTTCAAAAAATTGCTTGTCTTGGAGAGTTTCAGGTATAAAAGAATTGCAAAAATTTATAATTGGATGCAAAAATTTCAAACACAGGTAATCAACGATTACAAAGTGCACCTCATTATGGCACATTGTCACAGCAACCAAATTTTTCCTGGATGCTGACATATTACCAAAGATGCATGCACATGCAAGGTTAGATGACCCTACCCTGTACAGTGACTGAGATCTGAACTTGGATGTAAACTTGAAATTAAGTCAGTCAAGTGGAATATATAGGTCAAAGTGACCTACTTTTGCCTGGATGCTGACCTACCGTCAGAAACTTATGCATATGCAAGGTTAGATGATCCTACCATGTACAGTGACTGAGTTCTGAAATCAGACATAAACTTGAATGTAAGTCACTCAAGTGGAAAATTTAAGTCAACGTGACCTAATTTTGCCTGGATGCTGACAATCTATCAGAGATGCATGCATATGCAAGGTAACATTATCCTACTATGTACAGTGACTGAGATCTGAACTCAGACATAAACTTGAATGTAAGTCACTCAAGCAGAAAATATAGGTCATCTTGACCTAATTTTGCCTGGATGCTGACCTAACATCAGAGATGCATGCATGTGTAATGTTAGATGGTCCTACCATGTATGGTGACTGAGATCTGAACGGATATTAACTTGAATGTAGGTCACTCAAGCTGAAAATGTAAGTCAAAGTGACCCAATTTTGCCTGGATGCTGACCTACCATCAGAGATGCATGCTCATGCAAGGTAAGATGATCCTATCATGTACAGTGACTGAGATCTGAACTGGGTTGTAAACTTGAATGTAAGTTACTCAAGCGGAAAATATAGGTCATAGAGACCCAATTTTGCCTGGATGCTGACCTACTATCAGAGATGCATACAGGTGCAAGGTTAGATGATCCTACCTTGTACAGGGACTTAGATCTGAACTTGGACATAAACTTGAATGTAAGTCACTCAAGTGGAAAATGTAGGTCAAATAGACCCAATTTTGCCTGGATGCTGACCTACCATCAGAGATGCATGCTCATGCAAGGTTAGATGATCCTACAATGTACAGTGACGGAGATCTGAACTCGGACGTAAACTTGAATGTAAATCACTCAAGCAGAAAATATAGGTCATAGTGACCAAATTTTGCCTGGATGCTGATCTACCATCAAAGATGCATGCATGTGCAAGGTTAGATGATCCTACCATATACAGTGACTGAGATCTGAACTCGGACGTAAATTTGAATGCAAGTCACTCAAGCGGAAAATGTATGTCAAAGTGATCCAATTTTGCCTAGATGCTGACCTACCATCAGAGATGCATGCATATGCACAGTTAGATGATCACATTATGTATAGTAACTGAGATGTGACCTTTGATGTAAATTTAAATGCAAGCCACTCAAGAAGAAATATAGGTCAGAGAGACCTAATATTCTTGGAGGCTGTGAGATAGTGCAAGATGCACCTGCATGCAAAGTTTGATGACCCTACCCAGCATAGTTACTAAGATATATACCTAAATGCGGATGCGGACGAAGACGCAGACGCTGGGGGTACTGCAATAGTCCTCCTCAACTTCGTTGAGGCGAACTAAAAACTATTGGCCTTTGACATTTTCAGGAAATTTGGAAGTTGGAACCGGAATCAAAATTCCAATAACCTGTTACACATTTGTCCACTTTATGCTGAGAAGACAATTTTAATGCAATTCTTTTAAGATTCAAAGACTTTATTCTGCTTCTTAACAACTTACATGTACATTGTAAGTCCAATTAAAAAAAACTAAGTCCAAATATGGAAAAAATACAGAAAAACTGAAGAAAAAAAATTCAAATTTTTTGAGTTGGAAGTAATTTTCTGACCGTCATCTAACTATTGACCACTTTTTGTGAAAGTCCAATACGGAAAAACTATAAAAAAAAATTCTAAATTTTTCAGCTGGAGATAATTTTCTAACCATTTTCTAGCTTCTGTCCAAATTTCAAATGATTCCATAAAGATTGAATGAAGATATTGATGTTTAGAAAACTTTAACCACAGGGTTAAAATACATGTTGACGACGAGGCCCACGACGGAATTTTGGATCGGTATGTCTCGATTCCATGACTTGTCACGGGCAAGACAAATATAGTGAGGGAGGTGAATTTTTTTATAATTTTATTGAAATTGCAAAAATAGGGTCAATGAGGGGCTTTTTTCAAGCCTCCAACTAGATGAGGGAAGGCCTAAGAACCAATAAATCATTGGCTAAGTCCATATAAATATCAATTGTATCATTGTAGTGTGGGTAATCCAGTGATGTCCCATGGAGATTTAACATTATATAAAACCTACCTGTTTCTTTGGAATGCCTACACTTTGTATTAAGTCCATATAAATATCTGTAGTATCATTGTGGTATGGATGATCCCATGATGTCCCACGGAGATTTAACATTAATATCACTTTTGTTTTATTTACAAGCAACAACAGTTCTTTTAATGTTGGAATGCTCAAATTGCTGTATATTGTTATATCATCTTCGGACAAGTCACCAACAGTTCCCCAAGGATCATTCTACAGTAAAATAAAGTAAATCAACAATAAAGACATTCTTCTACTGTAAATTTGGAAATTTTGTAATGTTTTATCAAACCATACAAAGTGACATGAGGGTAATTACATTAAGGCTTTAAAATATGGTAAAAAGCACAAAGCCACTGATATGTTAATTCATATCATCTCCAGTTTGACCAACTAACTTGGTACAGGAAGGTAACCCACCGATGTTTCTCATTTATCAAGCAAAAGACCGCCATTTATCGAATATTTTTGATGTGCAATATATGGAATCAATTATCTGTACTAATAAGTAAGACTGTATCGGAAGTCAGTCAAACTGGTCTTCTAGTCCCCAAAGTAACCCCACTTGTTTTAAACTAGTTGTTTGGTAATAAATGCAACATTCTGCAAAGTTTCAGGTATCTTGGTCAAAAGCTGTAAAATGAGATTTTCTTAGATACGACAGACAACTGAAACATCCTAGTATATACATATACCTCAAAATTTCCTTTGTAAGGGTTTTAAAACATAACAGTTTCCATTTATTTTCATCAACATACCTTTAAGAACCAGGAACCAGAATTTAACTGGTTTATTTCTGATATGTTAAACGATGATACAGGACTATCTATATATTCAGGAAAGACATCGGCAATGTTTGTTGTACTACGGAATGTATCATCATGTACTATGATTGGTACACCATCATAACTACAAGAAAAACATTAACAATAGAATCTTCTTATCTTCAGAAATTTTATTGTGATTTCTAAACCTCACTAGAAACAATTTTATTCAATGCAAGACATGAACATTTAGAAAGCAAATTGATACAAGAGTTCCATGTTATAGTTACTACAATCGACATGAAATTCAATTTTTCACACAATAAGCATATAAAACATTGTAATAATTGCAAATTTTACAAAACAAAGTTGTAATGGTCAATGAGAAAACAAAACAAAGCTGTAATGGCCAATGAGAAAACAAAGATGTAATGGACAGTGGGAAAACAAAACAAAGCTGTAATGGACAATGGGAAAACAAAGATGTAATGGCCAGTGGGAAAACAAAACAAAGCTGTAATGGCCAATGGGAAAACAAAGCTGAAATGGCCAGTGGGAAAACAAAACAAAGCTGTAATGGCCAATGAGAAAACAAAACAAAGCTGTAATGGCCCATGAGAAAACAAAGCTGTAATGGCCAATGAGAAAACAAAGCTGTAATGGCCAATGAGAAAACAAAGATGTAATGGCGAGTGGGAAAACAAAACAAAGCTGTAATAGCCAATGGGAAAACAAAACAAAACTGTAATGGCCAATAGGAAAACAAAACAAAGATGCCAATGGAAAAAAACAACAAAGCTGTAATAGCCAATGAGAAAAGGAAAACAAAACAAAGCTGTAATGGCCAATGGGAAAACAAAACAAAGACGCCAATGGACAAAACACAACAAAGCTGTAATAGCCAATGAGAAAACAAAACAAAGCTGTAATGGCCAATGAGAAACCAAAGCTGTAATGGCCAATAGGAAAACAAAACAAAGACGCCAATGGACAAAACAAAACAAAGCTGTAATAGCCAATGAGAAAACAGAACAAAGCTGTAATGGCCAAAAGCTGTAATGGCCAGGTGGGAAAACCAAAAAAGCTGTGATGGCCAATGGGAAAACAAAACAAAGCTGTAATGGCCCATGAGAAAACAAAGCTGTAATGGCCAGTAGGAAAACAAAACAAAGCTGTAATGACCAATGGGAATACAAAGCTGTAATGGCCAATAGGAAAACAAAACAAAGACGCCAATGGACAAAACAAAACAAAGCTGTAATAGCCAATGAGAAAACAGAACAAAGCTGTAATGGCCAATGAGAAAACAAAGCTGAAAAAGCCAGTGGGAAAACAAAACAAAGCTATATTGGCCCATGAGAAAACAAAACAAAGCTGTAATAGCCAATGAGAAAACAAAGCTGTAATGGACAATGGGAAAACAAAACAAAGCTGTAATGGCCAATGGGAAAACAAAACTAAGCTGTAATGGCCAATGAGAAAACAAAGCTGTAATGGCCAGTGGGAAAACAAAGCTGTAATGACCAATGGGAAAACAAAGCTGTAATGGCCAGTGGGAAAACAAAACAAAGCTGTAATAGCCAATGAGAAAACAAAACAAAGCTGTAATGGCCAATGAGAAAACAAAACTGTAATGGCCAGGGGGGAAACAAAACAAAGCTGTAATGGCCAATGAGAAAACAAAACAAGGCTGAAATGGCCAATCCGAAAACAAATAAAGACGCCAATGGAAAACAAAACAAAGCTGTAATTACCAATGGAAAAAACAACACTATTATGGCCAATGGGTAAACAAAACAAAGCTGTAATGACCGATTGGAAAACAAAACAAAACTGTAATAGCCAATGGGAGAACAAAACAAAGCTGTAATGGCCAATGGGAAAATAAAACAAAGTTGAAATGGCCTATAGGAACTAAAACAAAGCTGTAATGGCCAATGGGAAAACAAAGACTGCTATGTATTATAAGAATTGCCATGGACAAATCCAAATCATCAATAGTGGAAGTCTGCTAAATAAAAAAAGAAAATCATGCTTGCATGATGTACGTACATTTACTTAATCTAGACCCCATATGGCCCATAAAACAAATAACAAGCTCAAAAGTTTTCACAATCACAAGGGACATCGGTCAAAGTCAATTTCACAGTGACCTTTTTTGGTACATAAAGTCTAAGGTTCACATGAAGCTTTATACCTTATACTGGGCTGGAAGGTTGCTTTCTTTAAATTCAGCTGTTGTTGTAGCCCTAGAATGCTATTCCTTTAATTAACTTACCTGAGTCTAACATCTCCAGAAACTCCATACACACCATAGTTAATGGCTGTTTGGAATGATATCAGAGTATTTTCGGGTGCTAACTGCAAAATTACAAGAATTTTTGTACTTACACATTTATTTTAATACATGGCAATTTTGATGTGTATGAAATTAAAATATGAACAAATCTTCCGTCACCTCTTAATATTTGATTTTTTTATTTACAAAGTAAATACTTAATATGTGTATCTATAAATATATGGTTCCCAAGACACTACTACTTCTTTTCAGATACCAAATAAAACATGTTTTACTATAAAGAAAATTCAATGAAAAATGTGGTGACAGGGTAAAAACTATCAGTCATGCTGAACTGATCCACCCATTGCCCAATGAATGTTTCCCTGAAAGTCAACATAAAGCCATCATTCACTGGCCAGTTAATTATACTATTTCTCCTATTAACTGGTCAATAGCACTCTTTATATGAAACGTAGGTAATCAATGATTACAAAGTTCGCCTCGTTATTGCACATGGACACAGCAACCCAATTTTCCAGGGTGCTGACCTACCATCCGAGATGCATGCATACACACGATTTTATGATTTTACAATGGACAGAGACTTTAAGATCTTAACTCCGATGTAAACTTGAATGTAAGTCGATCAATATAGGTAAAATATAGGTCAAAGTGACCTTATTATGCCTGGATGCTGACCTACCCCCAAAGATGCATGCACGTACAAGATAAGATAATCCTACCATGTACAGGTACTGAGATATGAACTTGGATGTAAACTTGAATGCAAGTCAATCATGCAGAAAATATAGGTCAAAGTGACCTAATTTCACCTGAATGCTGACCTACCACCAAAGATGCATGTACATGCAAGGTAAGATGATCCTACCATGTACAGGTACTGAGACATGAACTCGGATGTAAACTTGAATGCAAGTCAATCATGCGGAAAATATAGGTCAAAGTGAGTTTATTTTGCCTGGATGCTGACCTACCCCAAAAGGTGCATGCACCATGCAAGATAAGATGATCCTACCATGTACAAGTACTGAGAAATGAACTTGGATGTAAACTTGAATGTAAGTCAATCATGCGGAAAATATAGGTCAAAGTGACCTAATTTTGCCTGGATGCTGACTTACCGCCAAAGATGCATGCACATGCAAGGTTGGATGATTCTACCATGTACAGTACCTGAGATATGAACTCAGACGTAAACTTGAATTTAAGTCAATCATGCAGAA
Organism: Modiolus philippinarum; assembly: GCA_002080025.1. Taxonomy (NCBI): domain Eukaryota; kingdom Metazoa; phylum Mollusca; class Bivalvia; order Mytilida; family Modiolidae; genus Modiolus; species Modiolus philippinarum. Next base: position 180,039 of record MJUU01073541.1, on the reverse strand, counting down.
AATATAGGTCAAAGTGACCTAATTTTCCTGGGGCTGTGAGATAACCCAAGATACACCTGCACACAAAGTTTGATGACCATACCCTTCATAGTTCCCAAGATTATATCCAAATGCGGACACAGACGCGGACACAGACGCCGAGGGAACTCCAATAGTCCCAATCAACTTCGTTGAGGCAAACTAAAAATGCGAAGACATATACTTATTATGACAATGAAGTTTTCATAGAATAATGTTGGAGAGGTATAATAATACAAACCTATCAATGGTTGCTTTGGGTAAATTCTTTATTATTATTTACAATGTTTGGAGTGTTTGTTGGGTGGTGCTGCAGTTTTTTGCTTTTGTTTTTGTTTTTTTTTATATGGTTAATAGTTCATTAAGAGCTTGCCTTTTTTTCTTATATTCATCATGTTGAAGCTCATCTTGTATTATACCAGGCTTCGAGGTATTTCTGCAAGTACCTTGTCACAAGGTGATTTTATAATTTATATATGCTGAAGGTTCTCCTTGAGCTATAATATAAGGTTTCTTAGGTATTTCTGTAATGACCTTGATACAAGGTGATTCTATAAATAAGACTTACTGCTGAAGCTCCTCTAAAGCTATTATATTGAGTTTCTGAGGTACATGTATTTCTTTTTAAATGACCTTGATACAAGGTGATTCCATAAATAACTTACTACTGAAGCTCCTCTAAAAGCTATAATAATAGGCTTCTGATGTATTTCTGTAATGACCTTGTCACAAGGTGATTCTTTAAATAAACTTACTGTTGAAGCTATTATATTGGGTTTCAGAAGTATTTCTGAGTTACTTCTATAATGACCTTGATATAAGGTGAATCTGTAAATAGACTTACTGCTGAAGCTCCTCTATGAGCTATAATATTAGGTTTCTGAGGTATTTCTGTAATGACCTTGATACAAGGTGAACCTATAAATGGACTTACTGCTGAAGGTCTTCCATGAGCTATAATATAAGTTTCTGAGGTATTTCTGTAATGACCTTGATGCAAGGTGAATCTATAAATAGACTTACTGCTGAAGCTCCTCTATGAGCTATAATATTAGGTTTCTGAGGTATTTCTGTAACGACCTTGATACAAGGCGAATCTATCAATAAACTTACTGCTGAAGCTCCTCTATGAGCTATTATATTGAGTTTCTGAGGTACATGTATTTCTTTTTAAATGACCTTGATACAAGGTGATTCCATAAATAACTTACTGCTGAAGCTCCTCTATGAGCTATTATATTAGGTTTCTGAGGTATTTCTGTAATGACCTTGATACAAGGTGAATCTATAAATAGTGGTGATATGTACAATCCTGTCATAATTACTAAGTATACTATCAACCATACAAACTGCAAACCTGAAAGAAAATATCAGTCAAAATCACTTACATGGTACAACTCAACAATAGAAGTATACAGACCAAATATCAAATCATAACTCTTCATAACAGCTAAACAAGAGGAAAGCTGTCAATGTGACAGCAAATCGGGTTTTCTTTTACATGGACAGTATATCTTACACATGGGTTGACCCTGAATATTTGAAATGTACTTATAATTTTCATTATTAACTTATAATTTTCAATGTTAACCCTTCCACCAAAGTAGCCTATTTCTGAAAGTGCAGCAACTTGGATTTTAATCAAAAAGGAAAATAAAGTTCTTTGCACACCTCTGATACAGATACAAATGATCTGCGTTATAAAAACTTCCTGTCTATTAAACTGTAGGAGATTTGTTCTGGACAAATGGGACACCCTATTGGTAAATATTTGACCTAAAAATTACTAAGTTCAACAACTGGTGATTTTGGCATTATTCATCAAAAAATTAAAATCAAAGTATAATGCACACCTTTGATATATATATACAACTGATATGCATAATAAAATTTTTCTGTCTTAAATGCTCTGGACAATGGGGTATCCTGTTGGCAGACATTTGACGTAAAATGACTAAGTTCAACAACTGTTTTTTGGGGCATAAATTATCAAAAATCAAAAGAACCATGCACACCTTTGATATATGTACAATTAATATTCAAAATAAAAACTTCCTATCTCAAATACTGTAGGAGATTTGGTCCGGACAAAGGGGGTACCCTATTGTTAAAAATTTGACGTAAAAATTACTAATTTCAACAACTGATATTTTTGAAATAAATTATCAAAAATCATAATCAAAGTACCATACAAACCTTTGATATATGTACAACTGATCTACAAAATAAAAACTTCCTGTCTCAAATACCTTAGGAGATTTGCTGAAGACAAAGGGGGTATCCTATTGTTAAAAATTTGATGTAAAAATGACAAGTTCAACAACAGATATTTTTGACATAAATGATCAAAAATCAAAATCAAAGTACCATGCACACCTTTGATATATGTGCAATTGATCTGCAAAATAACAACTTCCTATCTCAAATACTGTAGGAGATTTGCTCCAGACAAATGATGTACCCATTTGGCAGCCGCTCGCCTGCCATTTTCACCATTTTAATAACTGGATTTTTCCAATGGAAAACCCGATTAAACGTCCAAAACGAAAGCTGTTCGCTAATTTGTTAATCATAGTTTTTCAGTCCCAGCTAACAGAAAGTGTTTTTTTAGAGAGACAATAATATCTTAACAGAAGAATAAGAGTTGTCGCCGAATGGCAACCAATTATGCCCATGCTCACTGAACCCTGAATCAATATGGCAACTAGAGCATGTCGAAACTGGCATTGTCGGAAGGGCCCCGCAATTTTCGATCCTGAAATTCCAGGCAAAAGTAAAATTGAGGTAAGTGTGGACTCACATTCTGTTTGACACACTAATGTGTTGATACAGTAATTTGCTGAATACAGTGATTTCTTGAAGTTTTACCAAACCATGTTATTTCTCAGCTTCAGACTTAATATCAATCATTCCAAGCTGATACAAGTAAAAAAAATCTTTTGAAGATAATTTGGTTTATAGTAAAAAGTCTAAGTATTGGCAAACAGGAAGTGGATGTTCGACAAATTTGAAAACAACTTCCACAATACAACTCATCATTTCATATCTTCAAACCAAATTTCAAATCATTCCCTCCCATAGAACCCAAGAAATCTGTTATGGAAATTTAGCTTTTAGAAAAAATCCTAAGTCTCAGCAAACAGGAAGTGGATGTCCGACAAACTTGAAAATTGCTTACACAATACAATTCATCATTTCAAAGCTTCAAACAAAATTTCAAATCATTCCCTCCAGTTGAAGCCAAGAAATCTGTGACGAAAATTTGTTTTTTTTGTAAAAATTCAAAATATCGGCAAACTGGAAGTGGGTGCCAGACAAACTTGAAAATTGCTTACACAACATAACTCATCATTTCTAAGCTTCAGACCAAATTTCAAATCATTCCGTTCAGTAGAAGCCTAGAAATCTGTGACAGAAAATTTGGTTTATAGTAAAAAAAAATCAAAGTATTGGTAAACAGGAAGTGGATGTCCGACAAACTTGAAAATTGCTTACACAATACAACTCACCATTTCCAAGCTTCAGACCAAATTTAAAATCATTCCCTTCAGTTGAAGCCAAGAAATCTTTGACGAAAAATTTGATTTGTGGTAAAAATTCAAAGTATCGGCAAACAGGAAGTTGGCGCCCGACAAACTTGAAAGTTGCTTACACAATACAACTCATCATTTCTAAGCTTCAGACCAAATTTCAAATCATTCCCTTCAATAGCTTTGACGGAAAATTTGGTTTATAGTAAAAATCAAAGTATCGGTAAACATAAAAATAATCCAATCAATAAGGCAGTATAGTATGCATATCTACACATCATGACCAACAATCCTACCAAATATGAAAGCAATCCATTGAGCGGTTTCAGAGGAGTTGCAGTGACAAGATGATACTTTGGACTTTTAATTGAAAATAGTCTAAGTCCCATAACTCCCACAAAAATTATCCGATCAATATGGCGGTACAGTATGCACATCTACACATCATTACCAACAATCCTACCAAATATGAAAGCAATCCGTCAAGCGGTTACAGAGGAGTTGCAGTGACAAGAACAGGACTGACATTCTAAGTCCAATAACTCAAGTCCAATAACTCCCATAAAAATAATCTGATCAATAAGGCAGTACAGTATACACATCTACACATCATGACCAACAATCCTACCAAATATGAAAGCAATCCATTGAGCGGTTTCAGAGGAGTTGCAGTGACAAGAACAGGACTGACAGTCTAAGTCCAATAACTCAAGTCCAATAACTCCCATAAAAATAATCTGATCAATAAGGCAGTACAGTATGCACATCTACACATCATGACCAACAATCCTACCAAATATGAAAGCAATCCGTCGAGCGGTTACAGAGGAGTTGCAGTGACAAGAACAGGACTGATGGACGAACTGACGGACGGAGGGACGGACCAGTCAAAAACATTATACCCTCCGCAACTTCGTTGCATGGGGTATACAAATTTATCCCAGCTACCAACTTCATGCTTCATTGATCATGGAAACAAGAGGCTCTCAAGAGCCTGCATCGCTAACCTGGGCCTTGGTTGACATAGACAGTCCAATTAACCTAAATAATAAAGGACATCATTTTCAAGTATGTTTATAGACCTTGATGGTACAAAATGTATTTGCTTCAAGGTTGAACTATAATCATGATGGCAACCATTTTGGATATGGTTACCATTTTTGAAGAAGGCCAACTGAGGAATGAACATAAAAATCAAAAACTTTTACGGGCATCATCCAACAACAATTATGACAAAGTTTGGTTTCAATTGGCCTAATAGTTTCAGAGGAGAAGATCTTTGCATGTGTTTTCCAATACTAGATCAAATGTTAAACTAAGTTCCCATCTAGAATGAGGTGAAGACTTGATAGACAATTTTTCTAAAGGGGACCACCC
>MJUU01073541.1:155976-173051 GCA_002080025.1 Modiolus philippinarum | reverse complement strand
GACTTAAGCAAAAAAACTTAACCTGGTCACTGGACCGCGAAATATAGGTCAAGGTCACATGATTTTGGGTCCGACAGATAGGGTTCGCCGTAAGCTACCTATGGACCAAATATAAAGTTCCTACATCAAAGGCTTCTGTATTATAACTTGAGTTTACGCCGCCGTCGCCGTAATACTTTGCACGCCTATGTCTCGCTTTCGCGACTTTCGTCGCGGGCGAGACAAAAACTTCAACCTGTGGGTAAACCTCGTACTTTCACAATTTTTTCCATGATCAGTGAAGCATGAAGTTGGTAACATGGTTTAAATTTTATTATGATTTTTGTTTAATTAGACGCTAATGTGTATTTATATAAAGTTTCATGATAATAGCATACATCCTTCACAGAAAAAAAACTTCAACCTGTGGGTAAACCTCATACTATCACACTTTTTTCCCATGATCAGTGAAGCATGAAGTTGGTAGCATGGGTAAAATTTTATTATGATTTTTGTTTAATGTATTTATATAAAGTTTCATGATAATAGCATACATCCTTCACAGAAAAAAAACTTCAACCTGTGGGTAAACCTAACTTGGGACGGACGAACGGACGGACGGACAACCCGAACACTATATGCCCCCCTACTATCGTAGGCGGGGCATAAAAATTTATCCCGGCTACTAACTTCATGCTTCACTGATCATGGAAAAAAGGGGGGTAGTATGAGGTTTACCCTTAGGTTGAAGTTTTTTCTGTGAAGGATGTATGCCATTATCTTGAAACTTTATATAAATACACATTAGCAACTAATTAAACAAAAATCATGATAAAAATTTACCTTTACTACCAATTTCATGCTTCACTGACCATGGAAAAAAGAGGGGTAGTATGAGATTTAACCTCAGGTTTAAGTTTTTTTTCTGTGACAGATGTATGCTATTATCACGAAACTTCATTTAAATACACATTAGGATATAAATTTAAAAAAAAAAGGATAACAAATATTTACCCATGCCACCAACTTCATGCCTCACTGATCATGAAATTTAGCATTGCTCAAAATAGCTGTTAGGCGGGGCATTGTGTCCGTTAGACACATATTCTTGTTTTTTATAGATATTGTAAAATCTATTATCATTTTCACAAAAAATCTGGAAAGAATATAAGTAAGAATGCAAAAAATGAGTTATGTAAAGTTACAACAAATTCTATACTGTACACCTACAACAACTTGACAATGTTAACCACTGTCTAGCTATAATCCATGTAAAAGCTGTCAAAATAGTTACGGCACCAATCTGTAGAAATGGACCTGTTATCTGAAAAATATAACAATACATCATACATTAAAAGATATGGCGATATTACAAGCAAATCTTAATATGTCTGAGATGGGCTGGTTTCCGTTACATTCCCCCTCCTCAGAATTTCATAGTAACAAAACTTTCTGAATCAACTAAGAAAATAAATCTGCTCGTTGCACAAGACTTGGGCTCTTGACAGCTATGTATCATAAAATATCATCCCGTGAGCCAGAATATGTAGCGCAGGGGCGAGTGAGGGTAGCATACAAGCCCAAAGCTTTATATTCTGGCGAGCAGGTTGATATTGTACATACTTTAACTGTCAAAAGCCTGATAACTTGTTAATCATCCTTTATTTTGTATTTTAGATTTGTAATTATTGAATTGAGGTTTCAAATTCTCCCAAAGTTGCGTGGGAAATTCATTCTCGTTTATTCAACAATTCTAAGCTTCAAAAATTTATCATTTTATCAGCAAAGCTTTTGTAACTGGATGAATATTTTCACAAAACTACTCGAAATAATGTCGATTTTGAATGTTACAGCAATCTTTGGTTGTTACGATATTCTATCTTTCCTTGGAGCTTTTATGACATCATAATGTGAAAACGTCAAAGCTCTGCAGGATATATCAACAACCCAGTTTCCGTAATTTTTCTGATGTCTAGTTTATCGATTTGTGTAATCATGATTCTGTTTTGCATACCTAACTGGAAAGAGCAAATGCAACAGATGTTTATTTCTATCTGTTTTATTTTGTTTGAAAACTTCAAAAAAAAAGTTGAGAATCACTTGATATATCCATGTCAACTTCTGATATATCCAGGTCAAAAAGATATGACTTTTGCAGAAGTGCTCTGAAAGCTGATATAGCCATAAGCATGATAAGGAAGGATGATAAGCATGCATATATCCTATCATATACAGTGAACAAGATCTGAACTCCGATGTCAACATGAAAGAAAGTAAATCAAGTGGAAAATAAAGACCAAAGTGACCTAACTTTGCATGGATGCTGACCTACCCTAAGAGATACATACATATGCAAAGTAGGATTATCATACCACGTACACTGACTGAAATATGAACTTGAATGTAAATTTGAAGTAAGGCATATAGAGTGGAAAATATGAGCCTAATAGACCAAATTTTCTTGGAGACTGTGACTCAATTCAAGATGCACCTGTATGCAAAGTTTGATGTACTCTGCATAGTTACAGAAATATACAACTAAATATCTGTGGTACACCAAATGCCCCCCCATCTTCATTGAGGAGAACTACATTGAAAGTATTTGGTCCTTACAAAAAATATTTGGTTGTACACTAACCTTTAGAGACAGCCATATAACTGCCCATTCTGAATTCCAATACTCGTCTGCCACTACTGTTAGTGCTATACATATACATAGACATAAAACTACAAATATTGTATGTACTGGATGTGTATACAACTGGTGACCATTAATAACATGGCACAGAGATAAAATCTGTAAAATAAAGAAATACAAATACAGGTGTCCTTGATTTACAAATATAGGTGTACTGGATGCATATACAACTGATGACCATTAATAACATGACACAGAGATAAATTCTGTAAAATAAAGAATTAAAAATATAGGTGCACTGGATTTACAAATAAAGGTGTACTGGATTTACAAATATAGGTGTACTGCATCTACAAATATAGGTGTACTGGTTGTGTATACAACTGGTGACCATTAATAACATGGCACAGAGATAAAATCTGTAAAATATAGAATTACAAATATAGGTGTACTGGATGGCACATAAGCTAACATCTGTAAAATGAAGAATTACAAATAAAGGTGTGCTGGATTCACAAGTACGGGTGTACTGGATTTACAAATACAGGTGTACTGGATGTGTATACAACTGGTGACCATTAATAACATGGCACAAAGATAACATCTGTAAAATAAAGGATTACAAATATAGGTGTACTGGATGGCACAGAGCTAAAATCTGTAAAATAAAGAATTACAAATAAAAATGTACTGGATTCACAAGTACAGGTGTACTGGATTTACAAATACAGGACTGGTGTACTGGATGTGTATACAACTGATGACCATTTATAACATGGCACAAAGATAAAATCTGTGAAATAAAGTATTACAAATATAGGTGCACTGGATTTACAAATAAAGGTGTAATGGATTTACAAATATAGGTGTACAGGATTTACACATATAGGTGTACTGGATTTACAAATATAGGTGTACTGGATGTGTATACAAATGCTGACCATTAATAACATGGCACAAAGATACAATCTGTAAAATAAAGAATTACAAATTTAAGTATACTGGATTTACAAATAAAGGTGTACTGGATTTACAAATATGGGTGTACTGGATGTGTATACAACTGGTGACCATTAATAAGATGGCACAAAGATAAAATCTGTAAAATAAAGAATTACAAATATAGGTATACTGGATTTACAAATATAGGTGTACTGGATTTACAAATATAGGTGTACTGGATTTACAAATATAGGTGTACTGGATTTACAAATATATGTGTACTGGATGTATATTTGTTACAGTACAAATTGGAATCCAGTAGGATCCAGAATCCTCCTAGTACAAATTGGAATTCTAATTTCTACTGGGACAAATTAGAATTCTGGTTTGTACTTGATTTAATTCAGTACAAATTGGAATTCCAATTTCTACCAGGACAAATTAGAATTCTGATCTGTACTGGATTTAATCAAGTATAAATTAGAATTCCAATTTCTCCTAGGAGAAATTGAGATATCCTAATTTGTACTAGTAGGATTCTGGATCCTACTAATTTACATCAATAGAAAAAGTGGTAGAGAAGAAAAACAATATAAGAAATATGTCCCTTATCTACTGTTTTGGTGACCATTTAATTAAAAGCTTAATTTGGAAAGATAAGATTAATTGGCTTGTTGTATAAAAGATATAGATGTTTTGATTCGAACTCTTAACCCTTTGAGAACAGTTCAAACTTTTTGTAACTAGTTTTCATAAGTTAACTTCAAACATGGAAGAATTACTAAAAAATATTGAAATATGAAATTTNTGTGTATACAACTGGTGACCATTAATAACATGGCACAAAGATAACATCTGTAAAATAAAGGATTACAAATATAGGTGTACTGGATGGCACAGAGCTAAAATCTGTAAAATAAAGAATTACAAATAAAAATGTACTGGATTCACAAGTACAGGTGTACTGGATTTACAAATACAGGTGTACTGGATGTGTATACAACTGATGACCATTTATAACATGGCACAAAGATAAAATCTGTGAAATAAAGAATTACAAATATAGGTGCACTGGATTTACAAATAAAGGTGTAATAGATTTACAAATATAGGTGTACAGGATTTACACATATAGGTGTACTGGATTTACAAATATAGGTGTACTGGATGTTTATACAAATGCTGACCATTAATAACATGGCACAAAGATAAAATCTGTAAAATAAAGAATTACAAGTTTAAGTATACTGGATTTACAAATAAAGGTGTACTGGATTTACAAATATGGGTGTACTGGATGTGTATACAACTGGTGACCATTAATAACATGGCACAAAGATAAAATCTGTAAAATAAAGAATTACAAATATAGGTATACTGGATTTACAAATATAGGTGTACTGGATTTACAAATATAGGAGTACTGGATTTACAAATATATGTGTACTGGATGTATATACAACTGGTGACCATTAATAACATGGCACAAAGATAAAATCTGTAAAATAAAGAATTACAAATATAGGTGCACTGGATTTACAAATACAGGTGTACTGGATTTACAAATATAGGTGTACTGGATTTACAAATATAGGTGTACTGGATGTGTATACAAATGCTGACCATTAATAACTTGGCACAAAGATACAATCTGTAAAATAAAGAATTACAAATATAGGTTTACTGGATTTACAATTAAAGGTGTATTGGATTTACAAATATAGGTGTACTAAATTTACAAATAAAGGTGTACTGGATTTAAAAATATAGGTGTACTGCCTTCTGGATGTGTCTACAACTGTTGACCATTTATAACATGGCACAAAGCTAAAATCTGTAAAATAAAGAATTACAAATATAGGTGTACTGGATGGCACAAAGCTAAAATCTGTAAAATAAAGAATTACAAATATAGGTGTACTGGATTTACAAGTACAGGTGTACTGGATGTGTATACAACTGGTGACCATTTATAACATGGCACAGAGATAAAATCTGTAAGATAAAGAATTACAAATACAGGTAATAAAAGTTCGGTAATTTTTTATTTTGTTTTTGTTTTTTTTTTATTTTTTAACTATATACTATAAAATATACTTCTCTTTCCGAAGTTTGCATATATATACACTTGTCATGCAAGGTGAAAAAATATTTTTATATTATTTACATAATATAATTTGGTCCAAATACAGAATCATAGATCTTAATATGATTGATAAGTATATGTGTGTCCTTATGTATATGTGTATGTATCTCTCTACATATTTGGTATGAATTATCTATTTGTATATCTAAATAATAAAGCAATAGTTTAGTGACCTTCTATCCGGGTGATATTTTATGAATTTTATAGTGACAGCTTTACTGCTTGCATAATTCTCATTTATGAAAAGTTATGTGAAACAAAAATGTCATCTTACTGGGTATGAATGTGTGTATGTTATGTTTGGTTTTATGCATTTTAAACATTTTTTTGAAATTCTGGATTTCCTGTGTTTGGGTTGTAGTGCTGCTGATGAGAAATTAATTTCCAAAATGGCCATACAGCTCAATAAAATTATTGCTGTTGGAGTTAACATATGTGTCATGGTCTCATGTTCATTTACTCAATATCCTTTCGTAAAATATGTCTATGTTTGTGACCAAGAAGTGAACAATTTTTATCAATCAGTTTAATACTTGATAACCATATATTTCGCACATGCACAAATGGTATCAGAATATGAGTCAACATGATGAAAAACAAAAATGTTTTAAATTTTGTTCGTCTTTATTTGTGAAGGAAATAAAGGTTAAGAACAGTTTTTAACTATATAATCATACCATTCTGACATGTAAATGTGTATTGCTTTCCTTTCGATTTGAATTTTGAACTTGCATCTGTTTGAAAACGTCAGATTGTGTATTGTGACGTCATAGACAAAGACAAAAATGGAGGCAGGAAATCTGCCTTCTCTTAGGTTGCTTCAGAATGGAAAATTCCATTTTCTGTCATATCAGAATCAAAATAATTCATGGCAGATATATGGTCATTGTCATTTAACCATGGGCTGGGCCTTTATATTTGTAAATAAAGCTCTGGGTTAAATTCGAATATAAAGGCCCAGCCCAATAACCATATACCTGCCATGAATTATTTCTTAAATTTACTTTTTTCAACTTTAACCGGTACAAGTTAAAATGGCTAATTCCTAAAACCTGATTCTTATTCATATTGAGATCCTATTGGTTATTTGTTCACAATTATTTTTACACAGAATGCAACCAAGTTTCCTCAGTCTAGTGAATTAAAGAAACAACGGATTTCAGCATAAATACACATGTAGAAATTAAAATTACCTTATTTGTATCTTCAGGATGTTTGATATATATTACATATAGTAAAAGTTTCCATTAATTTCTTTGGCTAATTAGTCACATATTCAGTGTATTTTAAGTGTCGTTTCTAATCAGGGCTCACCAAACTGGGCGATTAGGGCGATTAAGTCGCCCTTTTGTGCCTCAAGTTGCCTAAAGTTGCCCCCAAAAGCGATTTCAAGTCGCCTGAGCATTTTGACACTTCTAATTATAACCCTTTCCATTTCCGGTAACAAGGAAGTAAATTGATAAGATTTCTAATGCTTATTCCTGTGTTTGCAAAGCTCAAAGATTGTTTACATCATCTCATGGTTTTAAAATCAAGACTTATTGACTTTGTAGTATACATTTATTAAAAAACAAGAGTTGTCAGAAGACAACATAGCTCGCCGGGGATTCCAGTAACCTCAATGCACAATATATTCGAAAGTAATAAAAAGCTTTCTTCACAGGAAATTTACATATCAAATATAAACACCCTATCATTAAAAAACTTAATTCTAGAAGCAAAGTTAAAAGTTTTTAAAAAAAGTCAAGGTCAAAATGTCTACAAAATTTGGTATCACCAGAAAGCTCTCACAATAAATAAGTTACATACAAAATATAAACACCCTACCACTAAAGGCTGACCTTCTAGAGGAAAGGTTTAATTTTTTTCTACAAATTGCCCTTAGGGTAAGGTCAAGGTCAAAATGTCTACAAGTATGGTACCAGAAGAAAGCCCTCTCATCAGGAAGTTGTATACCAAATATGAACACCCTCCACTAAAAGCCTACCTTCTAAAGGTTAAAGTTTTTTTTTAAATTGCCCTATGGGCAAGGTCAAGGTCAAAATGTCTACAAATATGGTACCACAAGAAAGCTCTCATCATAAGGAAGTTACATACCAAATATGAACAGCCTACCACTAAAAGCCTACCTAGAGGCAAGGTTAAAGTTTTTTTTAAAAATTGCCCTAAGGCATGGTCAAGGTCAAAATGTCTACAAATATGGTACCAACAGAAAGGTCTCATCATAAGGAAGTTACATACCCAATATGAACACCCTACCACTAAAAGCCTACCTTCTAGAAGCAAGGTTAAAGTTTTTTTTAAAATTGCCCTAAGGACAAGGTCAAGGTCAAAATGTCTACAAGTATGGTACCAAAAGAAAGCTCTCATCACAAGGATGTCATATACCAAATATCAACATCCTAGTTCTTCAGGTCTCCATTCCACAGGCCAGGTTAAAGTTTTGCTGACGCCGCTGACACCGGGGTGATGACAATAGCTCTCCAGACATTCTCCCCGGCGAGCTAAAAAATTCATTGGAAATTGTCCTAAATATTTACGTTTCAACTACAGTTCAAACCGGAAGTGGTCTATATAAAGAATGTCCACAAATGTAAACAATCTATTTATATCCCTCTAATATTTGGAGAACCATTCAAAAAAGAATGAAGCAGATTAGCAACTGTCTCTTGAGCACCTGTGTGATAAACTACCCATTTACTAAAGAGGGTAAATAAAAGAAAATTTATGTCATGTAAATCTAACCTAAATGCAGGAGCACCTCCAACCATAAGCTTTTGGGTGAAAGAAACATAAAATTGATAAGTAGCTAAAATCATATTGTTTTAAAATAAAATCTACATTGTAGATCTTGAAATATCAATGCTACAATGTATTTTAATGATTAAAACTGATTTATTGCCGTTGTTGAATAAGTGTATATGTAAATCAAATACAAAAGTCTTGAAAATTCAGTTGCGGATACGCGCAAAGAAGTCTCCCTGTCATGACCTGAAGTCTCCCTATTTCTACCCTCAGGGAGACTTCAAGTCTCCCTGTTCTTTTGAAGTGTGGTGAGCCCTGCTAATTTTAGGTATATTTATGCTATGTTAATATTTTTATGTATATTAATACTATGTTTCTATATTTAAGTATATTCAAGGCTCACCACACTTCAAAAGAACAGGGAGACTTAAAGTCTCCCTCAGTGTATAGATAGGGAGACTTCAGGTCATGACAAGGAGACTCGTTTAAGAGTATCTTGATATCCACAACTGAATTAACAAGACTTTTGTATTTGATTTACATATTTTTCTCATGTGCATATCAAATATTCAACAATCGCAATAAATCAGTTTTATTCATTCAAATGTATTGATATTTCAAGATCTACAATTAATATTTAATTAAAAAGAGTCTTAATTTAGCTGTATCAATTCTATATTCCTTTTCCCTAAAAAGCCTATGTATGAGGTGCTCCTACATTTAGGTTAGATTTACATGACATGAATTTTCTTTTATCTATCATCACTGGTAAATGGTTAATTTATCAATCAGTTGCTCAAAGAGACTGCTGCTAATCCTCTTCAGTCTTTTTTTGAATGGTTCTCCAAATATTGAGCAGGTAATACATGATTGTCTACATTTTTGCATCTATATATAGACCAAGTCTTACGTAGTTGAAACTTAAATATTTAGGGCAATTTCCAATTAATTTTTTAATAAATGTACACTACAAAGTCAATTACAGGTAGTTTTGATTTTAAAACCATATAAGTCAATATAAACATCGTTTCAGATGTGCAGAACACAGATATAAGCTTTAGAAATCTTATCAATTCACTTCCTTGTTACAAGAAATAAACAGGACTAAATTATAAAGTGTCAAAATGCTCAGCGACTTGAGATCAGGAGCATCTTTGGGCAACTTGAAGCACAAAAGGGTGACTTAATTGCCCTAATCATCCAGTTTGGTGAGCCCTGATATTAAGGCTATGTTTCTCTTTTTAGTTTTAGTTGCGCTTTATGTCTTCTTGGACATTCAGGCTTTTCATCAAGAAAGGTCTTATGAAAAAAAATATTTTTAAAATCTTTTTCTGTAGTTGAAGTATATGAAAAAAGCATCATTACATGTCACTTTTCATATCACTTCCTTCATCAGCCCTCAGTCATATATCATCCCTTGACCCTGACGCTCTCGGGCTGATAAAGGGCGTGATGTAAAAAATGCCATGTAATAATCTTTATATACATTTTTTAAACAGATGACAGGCCGGCTTACAGATTTTTGGATAAGATTATATCAGATGTCTCAAAAATCACGTTTCACTGTATCATTTAATACATACCATTAACAAAAACAAGTAACAAAACAAAGTAACAAGAATAGCCGTCACTATTGTATATATCCAGATCCATTTGTTAAACTGTAAAAACATCAACCTGAAAATAAACAAAATTAAATGCTTTACTGAAGCTCAATGCAAAATTACTGAATGAGATGGAATGTCTACTTCTTATCAAGTTATCAAGTACTGTGAAAAAACCTATCAAAACTCTGGTGTAAATTACTTTTGGAGTGTAAAAAATTCCATTGAAGTTTTAGATAAATTAAAATCAATAAAAAGACCAGTTTCGTCTATTGACAGTTATGATTTTTCTACACTTTATACAACCCTTCCACATAAATTGATTATATCAAAATTGGGACAACTTATTAAATGGTCTTTCAAATTTTCTGGTCTACAGTTCATTTGTTGTAATAAAAAGCAAGGATTCTTCTCTAATATCATTTACAATAATCATAGTTCCTGGACTTGTGATGACATGATTAAGGCACTGAATTTTTTGCTGGACAATATCTTTGTTCGTTTTGGCAACATCGTTTATCAACAGGTCATTGGAATTCCCATGGGTACAAACTGTGCACCTCTCAGTGCAGATCTTTTTCTGTTCTGTTACGAACGGGACTTTATGAAAAGTCTACAGAATGGAACTGTACAAAACAGTGATCAACTTATTTCAATTTTCAACTATAACAGCAGGTACATCGACGATATCCTTACTATTGACAATCCCCAGTTTTTAGACTATGTCGACCTCATATACCCACAAGAACTGAAACTTAATAAAGCTAACAATGATTCTAAATACTGCCCATTTCTTGATCTTACTATCATTGTTGACTCTGGCAAAATTAAAACTAAAATTTATGATAAAAGGGATGATTTTGATTTCACAATTACTAATTTCCCTTTTCTTGATGGCGACGTTCCTGTAGCTCCATCATATGGAGTGTATATATCACAACTAGTACGATTCGCACGCATCTGTTTTACTCTTGACGACTTTAATGAACGTAACCTTACCATCACATCCGAACTTTTACAACAAGGTTACAGATTTCATAAATTGATTAACACATTTAAGAAGTTTTATAGAAAATATGAAGATTTGATTTCTAAATATGGTGCTACTTGCAAACAACTTATTACTCAGGGCATTTCTCACCCTTGTTTTTATGGGAATGTTGTTAAAAAATGTCAAAAACTGATAAAAAATCCAGAAAAACTGGGACGTAACTTACATTCTTTACGTAATAGGGGATATTGACAGGATATTCTTCATGATTTCGTTAAATTGGCTTTGGGATCCAATGACCTGAAGATATTACAGGTATACTGGCCTCTCACTGATACTGCTGATGTCTACTGAAATCTATGATGATTCTTTACCAAACCCTTCGGGGAGTTTTGAGTTTGAACTTTATTCCGTAGTGTGACAGTGTTTTACCAGCAGACTAGGCTCCTTGAGCTAGCCGGCAGTTTAGCTTCAAGCCCTCCTCGACCCATCTTTCTCAATTACGTTTTGTCTTTTTCTTTCCTTCTCAAGATTGTGGTCTTGGAGTTAGTAGTCTATCCGTATTGGGATTTATTTGTATGTTTTATTATACTAGGGAAACAGGATAGAGAAAGGGGAGGTTGGGTACCCATAAACCGTTTTAACCCCACCGCTAGCTCTTGCTAGTGCCGGTACCAAGTCCGGCTGTCCTGAGTTCCTATCGTTGTCCATGTTTGTCTTTTGTCATTTTATTGTTTTTCTTGTGCGGTTCCCTGGTGGATTGTGGCATGTGATTGTGGTTTTTGGCCATTGTAGGTGTCTCCTGTTATCTTTCTTATATTAATTCTTACAAACGGAAGGAAAAATCTTGTTATCATCAAAATCTTAATCATGTTTCCTAGCTATAAAACCCATATTGCGGTAACAAAATATGAATAGTGCAACGAACAAGCAAATGGCAAAAGTTTCATTTCAATGAGATGCATTTTTAAACTCCAAGACAACTTCTGGTAGACTGACTGCAGAGAAAGAAACATTGTTGATATTTGATTGACAATAGACCATAAAAGACTGTGTACATACTATACAGAACAACTCCTTTGGTACTGCCCTTATATGATTCTACATTTTGATTCCAACCAATCAAATGTAAAATCTTCTTATGACAGTACTGTCAATCAATTATTCTACAAACATCTATCGGTCTTCCCGAAATGATTTTGGTGGAAATTCGGTCTGACAGTCTTTTATGGCTTATCAGACAAAACAAAAGGTCATTGGACCAAAAGTTTCCACACGTTTCGTATAATTGCAGAATTCAATGCAAGAATAGCTGCCCATGATCAGTGTATTAAGGGTTGTGTGATGTCTCTGATGTATTGGACACAAACTGAGTACCATGATGATATAAAGAATCAAATTCAACAATTAATAAATTCAACATTTTTTAGTCAAAACTGTCAAAAAGGGAAGATGCATATGTTCAATGTGTCCAGAATAACTGTGTAGAGTTTCATAAGCATCAGGCATAAGTGTTAGACTTTAAGATCACTTGGTACTATAATGTAAAAATATGAGAAAAAAATGAAAAAGTTCAGCAACGAATTCAACATTTTTCACTCAAAACTGCCCAACTGACAGTCAGAAGGATGGAGTCGAGCTACTCCTTGACCTGCTGTCACTGTGGATGACACAGGTCAAAATGGCAAAAATAAGCAAACTTTCATATTAATTCTAGGAAAAAACAAGCACCATGACCCATAATTTTTATTTAAGATTTCAGGTTAGTAGGATGTTGCCTTTAATTGTGACAATTTATAACAAAACCTCTGATGGACCTGATGAATATGAATATTAGTGTCTATCAAACTAAATACTTGTCAACAACTACTGTAACAGAGTAAACTGTAGTTGGAAGAAATGAAATATTTAATTATTAAAATAAACAAAGTGAACCAACGCCTGCTATGTCTCTGATTGGAAGATTCCCGGGAAGTGGACACCTTAATGGTATGCAGGGTTGTTAATTAAGAACATAATAATGTGTAGATCGAGTAACAACAACACTGCCACGGGAATGCAGGTTAATTTTTATTGTTCATCGACACGTTTCGACGCTCACGGTGCCGTCATCAGGATACATAAATACAAAAAAGGTTTACTGAAGTGCTAAATTCGGGAATGAAATAAAAAATATTACTCGATCTACACATTAAATTATTAACTTGAAAGTAAAAGTATCTAGGTGGATAAGAAGGTAAAAGTAACTAGGATAGAGAGATTCTTACCTATTTAGTTCAAATTCATCATTCTTTGCTATAAGTACATAGTAAAGTAGGAAATCGATGAACAGGAATGTCAGCAGTACTAAGGTAAATATGGCAAGATCCCTCTGTAAATATAAATATCAGAATTCACAGGTAAATATGGCAAGATCCCTCTGTAAATATAAATATCAGAATTCACAGGTAAATATGGCTATATCCCTCTGTAAAAATAAATATCAGAATTCACAGCTAAATATGGCAAGATCCCTCCGTAAAAATAATTTAATATCAGAATTCACAGGTAAATATGGCAAGATCTCTCAGATACATTTTAAAAATTTGACAGGCAAGTAAAAACAAGCTTGTTTATATGTCATGATCCCTAAGTAAAAATATTATAAATCAAATCAAAATTAGATCTGCCAATTGTTTCTTACAGTCACTGCATGGTAGATATAACAATATCCCATTATACTTTCAGTTCTATGACCTTTGACATCAACCAATCAGAATCCAGTCTTCATGATTTTGAAGACATTAAGCTTTATGATAAAAGCAAAGGATTTCCAATGAACTATCGAAACAGAAAGTAAAATGGAGTGTTGTTAGATCATCAATGCAGAGACTGTAAGGAACAATTGGTAAATCTAATTTTAATTCCATCAATGCAGAGACTGTAAGGAACAATTGGTAGATCTAATTTTAATTAGATTAAATTAATATCACCATTAAGCAGGGTAGGAAACTCATTGCAAAATGTTGCCAGCCCTGAATTCAATATCTTAAAATATTTGCTATATAGCTGACAAATTTTTGAAAATATTAGCCTGCCTTGCTGAAAATTAGCCTGCCTTAGGCAGGCGGGCTGCCCCAGGCTGGCTGCTTTTTCGAACTCTGCATTGAATTCCCTTATCCAAATGTAAGGATTTTTATGAACAGTGGACTCTGAAGCTAAAACAAAACACAGAATATCTCCTGGAATACAAAACCATGGAGAGTAATCATAATCTCTAGCAGGATTCAATGATAAAAACTTACCTTAGATGTCAAGAATCTCCTGTGGGAGTTAGGAATGGGACATTGCATATTCATCTAGGACAAGCAAACAGAAACCATTATCTTATGTGAAATAACTCAAATAAAACTTTGATTTTCCCCAGATATACAGAAAGGGAATGTTGGCAAAGGAGGGAACACATCATTTCCCTTAAGGTAAAGAAACAGAAATAAGCAATTCAAATTTGATACAGAAACCAGTATCCACTTAGGATACAGCAACAGAACCATATCCATTTATTTTCTCAGTACCCACCTCTGATAGGGAAACAGAACCTGAAAACTGCCCCTGAGATACAAAATCCGTACCTTGCATATCATTTTGAATATAAATAGAACATAGGATCTCCCCTAAATAAAATAAAGGGCAACGCAGAGCACAGCATGATACGACTGCAGCATGTCAACCACTGAAATTTGAACAAGTGTAATTTAAAGCGAATGTGGACA
This sequence comes from Modiolus philippinarum, assembly GCA_002080025.1. Lineage (NCBI taxonomy): Eukaryota > Metazoa > Mollusca > Bivalvia > Mytilida > Modiolidae > Modiolus > Modiolus philippinarum. The sequence goes on along the minus strand of MJUU01073541.1, from coordinate 158,254 downwards.
AAGCTTAACACAGTAATTGGATGGACACAATAAAAAGCTTGATACAGTAATTAGCTGGACACAAAATAGTGAAAATAAAACTTACAATGAGAGTAATCCAAAGAAAAAATCCCCTAAAAATCTGATGAAAAATAAAAATTTCACATATTTCTTATAATTGCAGTTTTGGCCCCTTTGACCCCTTATAGATTGAAAACGGTAAGAGCTATGTCATATCTGTTGACATACTGCTTGAAGCTTACATTGAGAGGAATCCAAAGAAAAAATTCCCATCAAAATCTGATGGAAAATAAAAGATTTCACATATTTCTAATAATTGCAATTTTAGCGACTTTGACCCCTTATAGCCTGGAAACGATAAGAGCTACATCAAATCTATTGACATATTATTGACAGATTGCAATGAGAGGAATCTAAAGAAAAAAATCCCATCAAAATCTGATGTAAAATACAGATTTCACATATTTTTAAAAATTGCAATTATGGTCCCTTTGACCCATAATAGCTCAGAAATGGTAAGAGCTATGCAAAATCTGTTGACATACTACTATAAGCCTACAATGAGAGGATTCTAAAGAAAAAATCCAATTGAAATCAGATGAACATTTTAGGTAATCTGCATGTTTGCAATTTTGGTCCCGTTGGGCCCCTAATAGCTTGGAAAGGAAACAAGTTAACAAAAATCTGATGCTGCAGGACTATGTTAATTTCTCATAAGGAATCCATTGCATAAAACTGCATCAAAATCAGACTAAAAAAAAATTTGTAAAGGTTCCACGGAACCTAATGTCTCGCCCACTCACTACATTGTCATTATAATTTGGCCTATATTTAGATGAGGTTGCTAGGAAGAATTTCAAGAAATATCTGGTCTTAAAGACTTCCATACCAAAATTGGTATCAGCTAATTTTGTACAATGACTGTTTTCAATGAAATGATTGCAAAAAGTGTTTGGTTGCTAAGTAGAATTCAAAAAATAAATGGTCTTTTAAAGTTTCATGAAATTTTCCACGATTGGATTCCAGGATTTTGGAAATTTCACTATAGAAAATAATTATTCATACTGTAAGGAATTGAAAAAGATATGGTTGCTAGGTAGAATTCCAAAAAATAACAGATCTTTGAGAGTTCCAGGAAATTTACCAAAATAAGAATCAAAGATTTTTGCAATTTGAATTTCGAAAATCATCATTTTAACTGAAAGGAACCGAAAAAGTAACGGTTGCTACTAGTAGGTAGAATTCCAAAAATTAACAGGTCTTTGAGAATTCCAGGTATGTAAACCAAAATTGGAATCAAAAACTTTGGCAATTTCATTTCCGTGTTGTTTGTTTGATTCAAATTTATTAATCAAAGTGCTGATAGCACTAATGGAACGATTGGACACTATGTTTCTTTAAAACAATATTTACAAATTATGTGTGTCAAACAGAATCCAGTACTTTCCCAACCAATTTTTGATTTACGTAGAACTAATCTCTACTGCAGGAAACAATTTATGAAATATATTATGTGTTAAATAATTCATATATAGAAGATAATTAAATGTGTTTTAATTTACAGCCTGTGTTAAACTACTTGCCATATTTTGCCAGACTAGGACACTCATATAATTTAAAAGATACATAAACAGTGGCGGATCTAGACTTTTGCTAAGTTAGGGGGAGACCCATAATTTTTCAAAAATGGGGTCCAGAACCAAATTGTCAGAAAAAACCCTAGGAATTTAAAATTTGTTCCAACCTAAGGGGACCGCCCCTCCTCCAAAATCTGCCACTGATAAATGAGCACCAACTTAGGACTAGTGTTACCACAGCTCTTAGGTTGCAGCCGCCGTGCGCAGTCCCGGCTTATGAATAGGCCCGCAGCATCCTCTGAGCTTGGAGTATGAGTCTTCCTAACAGAGGCCCGGCACCTGGATCGGTTTTCAGTGGCTCCGGCTACAGAGCTGCCGGGCACGTCCCCAGTTGGTGGATAGGGGAATGCCCTGTCTATGCGGGGTAGTCAGGTCATAATACAGAAAGCCTGACCGTGAACCACTGTAGCCAAACTGTATGGAGAAACGCCACGCTCCATGCAGTATAAAGACCCCTTCTTTATTTCTCTAAGGAGAACAGACGCACTGGGTGTCGTATGGAAGGCTAAATTTCCTGTCCCTACCCATTTCTCCCCTTTTCCAGTGGCAATCAAAAGTCGTTACCCCGGTTGTCCCTTCCACCTTTATTTCTTTCTTCTTTTACTTACAATTTTTTGAATTGATTAACTTGTTCTCGTCCT
>MJUU01073541.1:118454-147315 GCA_002080025.1 Modiolus philippinarum | reverse complement strand
GTCATATGTGCATTTATACTCCATATCCCTTCATTACATATTGTAAATGTTTGAATTTATTTTCAACATTAAATACATGCATTGCCTGTTTGATTTTCCAGAGTGACAAAACATAAACTTTACAAAATATATTGAAAGCTTTGTATATAAGAATTAGTCACAAATCATAACTTACGAAAGTGGTAAAATATAGATAGAAAAAAAAATCAAACAAAAGGTCAAAAATTATGATGATGACCTGAAAGATTTTCATGTCAGTACTCATATTTGCGCGGTTGAGCAGCAACAGGTAGTATCAAAATGAAATTTTATGTTTTGTGTAACAACCTGCAGTGTGAAATTGTCTCAAAATGTGAAATTTTTTGTTGTAAATTTGCTTTTTTTCTGTGTTGACATTACAGAATTTACGCCATTTTCCCCGGAAGTATAAATTTAAAAGTTTAGTCAATAACGGATTGATTTCCGGAAACATCTACCAGCCATCGCATTTGATCCATTTCGAGTTTCCGGAGTTACCTCCCCTGATTAAAAATAAGCGGCTATCGAGAGTAATTTTTAACATAGAATATAACGGGAAGGTTGCAGAAAAAATGCTATAACTTCGGTTTGGAGAAAGTCTGGGTCAAATCACTTGGGTATTATGTTGAAACAACCCTAGAGTACAATCCAACATATTTTTCATGACGCTCACCTTTACAGGTAAGCTATTACAGGTAAATGTTAATTGCATTTGGAGATAACAGGACTGATGTGACGGGAGTTAATCAACATCTGTACGAGAGCCACATCAGTAGTTGATAATAGTCAAGGTTAATATTATACAAACTATTAATACATTAGATTGTCTAAAAGGTGAAGAAAAAAAAATCAGGAAGGGAATACACAACAAAAAGACAATAAGATTGATTGAAAAGGACGATTGGACCTGGTACTTAAAAACATAAAAAATGCAATGAATAAAAAAGCAAAAAATAAATAAATAAAAATCATGAAAAGAATGGAAAAGATTATAAAACCGGGGTAGTAAACATAACCCGAATGAATCAAATAAACTATATTCCAAAGCAATACACACAAAAAGTTAGCTGCATGATAAAAGGTACATAAATGTACACAAAGAACATCGATGCACTCAATCTATTCGACAGACAATCATTCAAAATTTAAAAACATATACTTTTATAGTTTTTACCAAATGATTTGAAAATTTCGTGTCTTCTGCGTGAAAACAACACACAAGAATGCAAGGCCAGTCAAAACCAGGAAAAAAAATACATATTTCTCAAGAGTGTCACGATTTTATAATTTTTTTAACATAAGAATAAAAATCCTCTTTTGTTGTATTGTTCTGTTGTCTTGTTTAAAATTTAATTACATTTTATTGCGAGCCATCACAATTTCAAATGTGACCCCTTGGCAGTTTATCGTAGTTTGCTAGCTTTGCATGGTATAACCTGTATTTCATAACGCGTCAACCTATGATGTGTATTGGTTTGAGATATGCACGTGGAGATATCGGATTATGTTCAGGAAATCGGGTTATATTTATGGTAAACGGACAGAAAGTCACAGGACAAAAAGTCACAGGACAGAAAGTCACAAATTTTTTGCATTGGTGGACAAAAAGTCACAGGACAAAAAGTCACAACTTATATTTTTGCTTCATCATTGTTCATGTGTATGTAGGTGTAGAACAAAATGGTCACACAGTTATATCAACTGACTCATGAAATTGAATATGATATGTATATTATTTTTGGACTACAGCAACTACATATGGAATTTTATTGCTATGATTTAGAAATAATATTTTACATNGTATGTTATTTTTTAGTTGGAATTTTTCTGTTTGTGTTTTAAAGAAAAAGTCTATTTGTCCTTTTCAGTGCCCTTTTCGCTAACCGTTTTGTTGTGTATTCCCTTACTGGTTTCATTTATTTTTATATTCTGGATATTCTCATATATTCATAGTTTGTATAATATTAACCCTTGACTATTTTTTAACAACTTTTTGTGGCTTTCTAACAGATGTTAATTAAGTCACCGTCACATCCTGTTAATTCCAAGTGCAATTAACATCTACCTGTAGCTTACCTGTAAAGGTGAGCGTCACGAAAAGTATGTTGAATTATACCCTGAGGCTGTATCAACATCATGTCCAAAAGATTTGACCCAGACTTTCTCCAAACCGAAGTTATAGCATTTTTTGTACAAGCCTTCCGTTATATTCTATGTTAAAAATAATCCTCGAGAGCCGCTTATTTTTAATCAGGGGAGGTAACTCCGGAAACTCGAAAGTCGTCAAAAAACATACTGTTGGATGGGTTTAAGAAATTTAGAACAATATATTTTACAGTTGAACAATAAGTGTTTAAGAAAAAATGACGTGATTAAAAAGTTTGATGTGTGTCAATTGTCTTTTTGATTGGGATGGAACCAGTTGAGGCTACTAGTAGATACATTACTTAGTTTCTATTGGACTTTTTTTTACAAGACAAAAACAGTATTGAATTCAACATTTTAAGCAAACAGCTACTGATATCAACAGATGATTCATTCTCTTTTATAAACACACTTAAAAACACATAAAACTATGAACCAGACCAAAACCAGAAGATAGACTGGAAATCGAAAGGAAATCACAAGTTAAGATGGTCGTTAGAAATTATTGGGAACTGACAAAGGTAGAAAGCTTAAAAAGTACCAAAATTATCAGTGGCGGATTAAGGGGGACCGGGTGGCCCGCCCCCTTAGGTTTGAAAATATTTAAAATTCCTAGGGTTTTTTTTTTCGGAAAATTGGGTCCCCCCATTATGGGTCTAGCCCGTCTTAGCAGGACTCGAAGTCTGGATCCGCCACTGGTTATCTCTTGTTTATTTGGACATTTGCAAAAACTCATTTGCAAAACCTCGTCGGCATCAATGTTGGAAACTGAACGGTTGGAAGTAAAAAGGCAGGAGTGAAGGCTCGCTTAATTACAAAGTATGTAATGGTTTATAGTATCCACAGTGAAATAATTTCCAAATGAACATATTTCATAGCTCGCCTGGTGAAATAATCTCCGCCGGTTGGATAGCACTTACTGCTCACCTAGTGAAATAATCTTCAGACGATATAAATCTCATAGATATATCAATAACATTTGTTCCGTTTGGATCTTATTTCAAGGGATACTATTTTGGCTTAACGTTACAAATATTCTGTAATAAGACAAATCAAAATTCAGCAGTAACACAGCCCTGACGTTTTTACTTCAAGTTATGTGGACACTGAGAAGTGGAAGATACTGAACACTTTTTATTGAAATGTCAAGCAATACGGGGTGTTAGACCAAAACATCTAAAGAAAATAAAACAATAAATAGACAGTTCATTGTTTGAAACTATTGAAAGATCAAAGCAAGTGTTGCTTCATCTGAGAAAATATCGGCACTTACCAAACTTACACAAAGATATGTACAACATACTTATTGAATGCCTGACCAGAACCAAATGCTATTTGGACTACATAAGAGACGGATAAACTTAGACTTTTTGCCGTAACTGTGTCACTGCACAGGTTATTTTATGTTATCTGTATGGTATTTTATTTATAGTACTTTCAATTAGGGGTGAAAATACCAGAATCAGTAAACAGTAAATAATAGTGTACAGAGACAGTCTTCAACTGTCAGTGCGGCAATCGATAGAGATAGTTGGTTACATTGAGGAATTGCTTACATTGACCATGCTAGACAAAAGCGGCAGTTTTATAGATATGAATGAAATTTTCCGTGCGGTTCAATGTTAAATTGTTCTCCGCTGGCCGAAATCTAGGATAAAGTGCGAACCTGAAAAACACTACATTATTACAGGGGGCCATCCATGTGATTATTGTGACCAAGGTTCGTTCCAATTGGTCCAGTAACCGGCTTCAGAGAAGATCTTTCCATGAAAGTTTACGACCGACGAAGGACGAACGCAAAGTGATGACGAAGGCTGACCCTGGCTATAGCAATCCCGTAAAAAGCTATTGCAATCCCTTAAAAGGCACAAGCACAAGCACTTGTTTCATGAAAATCCATATCCCATAGAGATGAGGTATGTATATTTTCATGAAATAAATGCTTTTTTGTATAAAAGTACTTCCGCCCTTCATTATACTGTGTAGTATTTCACTACATTGACAAGCGAAAACCAAACCAAAAAGCACATAAAATAAAAATACCAAAACATGACAATTCAGATGAACGGTAACACAACATGACAATTCAGATGAACGGTAACACAACATTACAATTCAGATGAACGGTAACACAACATGACAATTCAGATGAACGGTATAAACACAACATGACAATTCAGATGAACGGTAACACAACATGACAATTCAGATGAACGGTAACACAACATGACAATTCAGATGAACAGTAACACATTATGGCAGGGACAAAACAACAAAAATCATAAACTAGGGCACTAGCAATGTGAACACCAACAAATTAAAAAATTGAAGCATAATCAGGTGCTCTGGAAGGGTAAGCATCATCTGATCTACGATGATGTACCTGTTGGGTTGTAAACCTTGATTTCTGTGAAGTGAATGTTTTACCACTTCCTTGGCGGCAGTGATAAAGCTTGGGTTGTAAATTTTCATTTCTAGTAAGTGAAAGTTTTGCCACTTCCCCGGCACTTCAAATATTTCTATTCGGTTAAGTAAAAGTCGAACTAGAACTGCCTTATGTTTTACGCCCACGGCATTTTGCTCAAAAGTTAGTATCGTGATACATGCCGTTACTGGGTCTTGCTATGTGGACGGTTATGCAAAAGCGAGGTACTCAGGTCCTCCGTGAAGTTGAGCCTTACGTCTGTGCTACCATCTTTCCCAAAATGTGATTTTGTTTACATGAAAAGAGTCAATCATAGAGGTAACCATTTTATAAGATTGTTGCTCTACATCCCAAAAATAAATGTGGATACATATCATGAATTAACTGTACACAATATTCAGCGAACATTTGAAGCCAATGATACGATGTGAGTATTTGAAGGAATTTAAAGCCCTTGTGAGTTCCTGGTATCCTCATGTTTTAGGTTTGTGTCAACTTGGTCTGGATTTGCACATCTTTCCAAATCAAGTGTTTGAGGCATATGTCATTTCCCACAAATTTTGGGAATGACAGAATGACATAAGCCCCAAACACTTGACTTGGGAAGACGGGGTTTGCAAAGGTTATTTCAAATATATTAAAAAGAACAATCATGAAAGCCGAAGAGTTAATTCCTTCAATGACATATTTAACCTAAATTTATATGCATTGATTGATTTTTAGCGCCTGGAGCCAATATTTGATACGTGACATTATATATACTTTAGATTACATAAATAGTGTACTTTTCTTTTATTATTCACACAAAACTCTATTTCCCACATTTGTCAGTTTAGAAGACGGATAAATTCCGATTTAATTCATAAAATGTATATCAAGATCAATAAAATAAGCTGAAAAAGCTTGTTCACTTTGACAAAAACTCATAAACACTATTAAGAAACTTTATAAGTACGTCTTAAAAGCAACAAGCTGGCGACTGATTTTTGCCAATATCCTCAATATCTTATTCAAGACACTTTTGTCGAGTAGAATAATCGATTTGCTAGCTTATACAAAGCAATATTAGATGATTCTAAGTAAGACTATAAGCCATCCATCAATATCATTTTATTCACAAGCAGACGACCAGGTTTTCCGCGTGTTGCCTTGGGGCCAATCAACCAGTACTACAGCATGATTTGATATAATGCCAAGCTAATACTTGTACACACTCAGTCTACTTACTATTAGGAACGATAGGCGGTGTAAGTGAGAGCGAAGCAAACAGTGTTAACTTTATAAAAAGTCGGCCAGCAAAGTTTCTCAGTTTGGAGGTAAGATACTTTTTATACGTTTTTAAAAGTTTAGACACTTTGTACTTACAACTTTGTTCAGTTAAACAGATTTATATATCAAACAATGAAAGTCTTATGAAGTACAAGAAAGGTGAAGTATATTTAAGTCTGCTCATTGATTCGTTTTATTGTACAAAAAGTGTATATTAAGGTCGGTGTATTACTAAGTTTAATTTAGATCAATGTGCTTTGTAGGTATGGTGCATATTTTAAGCTATTTACTGAATATTTTGATAGATTTAAAGAGTGGCCGTATTATTGACTAAACATTATATGGGATAAGACTGTTACTTTAGATAAAAAGTTTACAGCGTGCACTGATAAAGTAATACGATACGGCGCGTAAAAGCATATGGTACGTCTGCTGTAAAGTTGATTATAAGCAGACATATCTCAATGCGTCACGACCTCGCCTTTAATTTTGTTAGTGTGTAAGCTGCTTAAGGTTTATTTTTGGCACAGAGACCGTTAACTATTGATTCGACAAAGTCATTTATAACATTATTACTTAGTTGTCAACAAGTTATGTGTATATATAAATATCGCTAAATGCAATTATTATGTTTGAGTGCTGCTTACGGATTTTCGTCCTAGATATTTTTATTAATTGTAACATGAAATATGAATTGGTAAATGAAATAAAAGTGGCAAAAAGTCAAACATGTTTTTATAAAGTGGGTTTTTATTGCATGTAGATAATGTCACCATGACTTTTATGTTGCGTACTAAAAATTAGGCAGAAAAGACGTGAATTTTGGTGGAAAGTGTTGGATTAATTTAAGGAATGTTGGGGGGGGGTGCGCAAATATGGGCTGATGCAATTTATTTATATATATTTTCTAACTATATTAAACTGGACCAGTATACTTCATATTTGACTACCTTGTAAACTGCTTAAGGCTAGATCAATAAAAGTATTTGACTTAATTGGCTAAGGTGACACAGTACCTTAGCATATAAAAAGAACACGTAACCAAAGGCTGTTTATAAATTATCTTTTATATGACATAACAAAATAACTTCCGACAATATGATTTATTCAACTTATTTAATGACAACTTGTCATTTTAACTTGTTCCTGATGTTTCAATCAGAATAATAAATCTGTATCCATCCTGCTTAGAGCTAGTGTGTTTTGAAATTCGTCTTTGAGACTGCCAAATATTGATTATATACATTGTAATCCAGATGTTGGAAGCGATTTTTTCACATGGTTTCTAGGTAGAATCGGTCTTTGAAAGTTTAACGAAATTTACCAAAATGAAAAAAATCTTGCAGTTCATATTGAAAATGAAAGATTTTGCTTAATACTGTGTAGAATTCCAAACTATGGCCTATCTTTCAGGGTTTCAGGAAATTTATCTAACTCGGAATAAAAAAATCTTGCAGTTCATCTTTTGAAATTGACCGATTTTGCTTAAACATATTAAAAAAAGTATGCAGATAGAATTCTCAAAACTATCTTGTCTTTGAGAGTTTCAGGAAATTTACATAATTTAGAGACATATTTGTAATGCTTAGTTATCAGAATTATGCCTGGCACTCCCAAAAATGCCATAAATGCATGATTGTATGCGAAAAAAAAAAATAAATAAATAAAAAAACTAGAGGTTATCGGAAACGACAGCTATCCCTGCACCCCCTCTTTGGAACAGAAAACAGTTGTTGTACCCCCTGGGCATAATTTTTTCATTATTTTTGAAATCAAACTATTGATAGTCGACAAAAAGAATTCAAGGATATATGGACAGAAATCGAAAAAAAAAATATATGGTCTTTGAGACTTTCAGAAAATTTACCAGTTTGGAATCAAATATTTTTTAAATGGAATTGATTAAAATGTTTGTCCTAAATCAATGAAACTATATATTTAAGTATAGTTTCTAGGTAGAATTTCCCCCCCCCCAAAAAAAAAAATAAGTGGTCTTTAAGACTTTCAGGAACAGGAAATTCACCAAGATTGGAATCAAATATTCTTGAAATCCATTTAATTAAAATGTTGGTCCTAAACTAAACAAGTTATTTTAGTATATCAATGGTATATGTGGAATAGGTAGAATTCCAAAAATAAGTGGTCTTTGCGACTTGTAGGAAATTTACCAAGATTGGAATCAAATATTTTTGAAATCGAATTGATTAAAATGTTTGTCCTAAACTAAAATTAAAATTACTGAAGTATGTTCGCTAGGTAGATTTCAAATAAAATAAGTGGTCTTTTTAGACTTTCAGGAAATATACCAAAATTGGAATCTAATTTTTTTTAAATCCAATTGCTGAAAATGTTTGTCCTAATTGAAAAAAAATTCTAAAAGTGTGGTTGCTAAGTAGAATCAGTGGTCTTTGAGACTTCCAGGATATTTACCAAACTTGGAATCGCGTTTTAGAATTCTTATTATTCAAAATCTCGTTTTCTACCAAAATACATTTATATGCTCAAATTTAAAAAAAAATATGAGTCTTTGACATTTTCAGGAAATTTACCAAAGTTGAAACCGGAATCAAAATTCCAAAAGCTTATTGCAAATCTACAGACTATATGCAACAATTCTGATCAATTCTGCATAAACATTGAATCCCTAAATCCAAAAATGTAGGAGGAGTTTGTGTCACATGCCACATGTGTCAAAATCCGTATCTTTGGGCCTTTGTCAAAATCAGCATCTTTGGGCCCTTGTTTGCACCAAGTTTAAAGATAAAAATCTGAAGGCTTATTGCGCATTTACAGACTATATGCAACATACAGACTATGTGCAACAATTCTACAACTAAATTAAATACCCAAATCCATGAATGTGGGAGGAGTTTGTGTCACATGCCACTTGTGTTAAAATCGACATCTTGGGGCCTCTTGTTTGCATCAAGAGCAATATCAAAAATCTGAAAGCTTATTGCGCATCTACATTCTAAAAGCTGGTCTGCTGAAATCGTTCTGTCAAGTACCATTCTAAAAACCGGTCTATTGACATCGTACTGTCAAGTACCATTCTAAAAGCGGATCTACTTACATCGTACTGTCAAGTACCTTTCTAAAAGCTGGTCTGCTGACGTCGCACTGTCAAGTACTATTCTAAAAGCTGGTCTGACATCGTACTGTCAAGTGCTATTCTAACAGCTCGTCTACTTACATCGTACTGTCAAGTACCATTCTAAAATCTGGTCTAATGACATCGTACTGTCAAGTACCATTCTAAAAGCTGGTCTGACATCGTACTGTCAAGTACCGTTCTAAAAGCGGGTCTGCTGAAATCGTTCTGTCACGTCCCATTCTAAAAACCGGTCTATTGACATCTAAAAGCTGGTCTGCTGACTACCATTCTAAAAGCCGATCTGCTGAAATCGTTCTATCAAGTACCATTCTAAAAGCTGGTCTACTGACATCGCACTGTCAAGTACCATTCTAAAAGCTGGTCTGCTGACATTGCACTGTCAAGCACCATTCTAAAATCTGGTCTGCTGACATCGTACTTTCAAGTACCATTCTAAAAGCTGGTCTGCTGAAATCTTTCTGTCAAGTACTATTCTAAAGCTGGTCTGACATCGTACTGTCAAGTACCATTCTAAAAGCGGGTCTGCTGAAATCGTTCTGTCAAGTACCATTCTAAAAGCGGGTCTACTTACATCGTACTGTCAAGTCCCATTCTAAAAACCGGTCTATTGACATTTAAAAGCTGGTCTGCTGACATCGTACTTTGAAGTACCATTCTAAAAGCCGATCTGCTGAAATCGTTCTGTCAAGTACAATTCTAAAAGCTGGTCTACTGACATCGCACTGTCAAGTACCATTCTAAAAGCTGGTCTGCTGACATCGTACTGTCTAGTACCATTCTAAAAGGTGGTCTGCTGACGTCGCACTTTCAAGTACCATTCTAAAAGCTGGTCTTCTGACATTGCACTGTCAAGCACCATTCTAAAAACTGGTCTGCTGACATCGTACTTTCAAGTACCATCATAAAAGCTGTTCTGCTGAAATCGTTCTGCCAAGTACCATTCTAAAGCTGGTCTAACATCGTACTGTCAAGTACCATTCTAAAAGCGGGTCTGCTGAAATCGTTCTGTCAAGTACCATTCTAAAAGCGGGTCTACTTACATCGTACTGTCAAGTCCCATTCTAAAAACCGGTCTATTGATATCTAAAAGCTGGTCTGCTGACATCGTACTGTAAAGTACCATTCTAAAAGCCGATCTGCTGAAATCGTTCTGTCAAGTACCATTCTAAAAGCTGGTCTACTGACATCGCACTGTCAAGTACCATTCTAAAAGCTGGTCTGCTGACATCGTACTGTCTAGTACTATTCTTAAAGCTGGTCTGCTGACGTCGCACTTTCAAGTACCATTCTAAAAGCTGGTCTGCTGACATTGCACTGTCAAGCACCATTCTAAAAACTGGTCTGCTGACATCGTACTTTCAAGTACCATTCTAAAAGCTGGTCTGCTGAAATCGTTCTGTCAAGTACCATTCTAAAGCTGGTCTGACATCGCACTGTCAAGTACAATTCTAAAAGCTGATCTGACATCGTATTGTCAAGTACTGGTCTAGTATTGCACTGTCAAGAACTATTCTTAAAACTGGTCTGCTGACATCGCACTGTCAAGTTCCACTCTAAAAGCCGGTCTTGAATCGTACTTTAAAATGCCATTTTAACGCTTGTCTAGTATCGCACTATCAAGTACTGTTCTTAAAACAAGTCACTGTCATCGTACTGTCGAGTACCATTCTTAAAACTGGTCTGCTGATATTTCACTGTCAAGTGCTATTCTAAAAGCTGGTCTGCTGACATCGTACTATCAAGTACCATTCTAAAAGCTAGTCTATTGACATCGTACTGTCATTTACCATTCTAAAAGCTGGTCTGACATCGTATTGTCAAGTACAATTCTAAAAGCTGGTCTGCGGACATTATACTGTCAAGTACCATTTTAAAGGCGGGTCTGCGGACATCGCACTGTCAAGTACCATTCTAAAAGCCGGTCTGCTGAAATCGCTCTGTCGAGTACCATTCTTAAAACTGGTCTGCTGACATTGCACTGTCAGGTGCTATTCTAAAAGCTGATCTGACATCGTACTATGAAGTACCATTCTAAAAGCTAGTCTATTGACATCGTACTGTCATTTACCATTCTAAAAGCTGGTCTGACATCGTCAAGTACCATTCTAAAAGCTGGTCTGCTGTAATCGTATTCTAAAAGCTGGTCTGGCAACATAATATCAAGTTCAATTCTAAAAGCTGGTCTGCTGAAATCGTTCTGTCAAGTACCATTCTAAAAGCTGATTATTGACATCGCACTGTCGAGTACCATTCTAAAAGCTGGTCTGCTGACATCGCATTGTCAAGTACCATTCTAAAAGCTGGTTTGCTGACATCGTACTGTCAGGTACCATTCTAAAAATTCATTTTTTTTCTCTTCCACGGCCCTTTGAAGACATCAATGTCGATGCTTTTGGCCAATCCCCACCCCTGTCTTCTTGTTTTTAATTATTTTTACGTTTTGACATGTGTATATATTTATTATTTTGCCATTTATCGCAGTTTTGCAGTTCGATAAGAATTTTAATTTGTTTGTTTATTTATGCTTACACGAACTGCCTGACAGCACTCTTCATTTTAAAATCTGGTCTATTCACATCGTACTGTCAAGTACCACTCTAAAAGCTGGTCAGATGAAATCGTATTTTAAAAGCTGGTCTGTCAACTTAATGTCAAGTACAATTCTAAAAGCTGGTCTGTTGAAATCGTTCTGTCAAGTACTATTCTAAAAGTTGGTCTATTGACATCGTACTGTCAAGTACCATTCTAAAAGCTGATCTGCTGACCTCATACTTTACTTTCAACCTGGTCCTCTGACCTTGTACTTTACTTTCAAGTAACATTCTAAAAGCTGGTCAGACATCATATTGTCAAGTACAATTCTAAAAGCTGGTCTGATATCGTATTGTCAAGTACAATTCTAAAAGCTGGTCTGCCAACGTAATTCAAGTATCATTCTTAAAGCTGGTCTGACATCGTAATGTGAAGTACAATTCTAAAAGCTGGTCTGATGAAATCGTTCTGTCAAGTGCTATTCTAAAAGTTGGTCTATTGGTCTGATATCGTATTGTCAAGTACAATTCTAAAAGCTGGTCTGGCAACGTAATTCAAGTATCATTGTTAAAGCTGGTCTGACATCGTAATGTGAAGTACAATTCTAAAAGCTGGTCTGATAAAATCGTTCTGTCAAGTGCTATTCTAAAAGTTGGTCTATTGACATCGCGCTGTCAAGTACCATTCTTAAAGCTGATCTGCTGACCTCATACTTTACTTTCAACTGCCACTCTAAAATCTGGTCTTCTGACCTCGTACTTTACTTTAAAGTAACATTCTTTAAGATTGTCTGACATCATATTGTCAAGTACAATTCTAAAAGCTGGTCTGACATCGTATTGTCAAGTACAATTCAAAAAGCTGGCCTGGCAACTTAGTTTCAAGTACCATTCTAAAAGCTGGTCTGACATCGTACTGTCAAGCACTGGTCTAGCATTATATTGTCAAGTACTATTCTTAAAACTGGTCTATTGACATCGTACTGTCAAGTACCACTCTAAAAGCTGGTCTGGCAACGTACTGGCAAGTTTCTAAAAACTCGTCTGCTGAGATCGTTCCGTCAAGTATTCCATTCTAAAAGGTGGCCTGACATAGTACTGTCATGTCCGATACAAACATTGCAGGAAATATTTATATGTCCTACATATTCCTATTGCTCTGTGAAACTTTTAGGTATGTGGGAAATTGGGGGGGGGGGGCTGCGTTGTAAAGATAAATATGCTTGCATTGCAACCATTTACTATATTTATAAGTGTGTCAGGGACTTGTATTGCAGTTGATGTTACCCTAATTGTATATCTAAAGGAAAAGACTTCTTGTAAGTTAACATCGATCTATTTTGTAGTTATTGGCGGTGAGATTCTGTTAGGAACTAATTCGACAAGATTCAACATGCAATTTGCAATTGAATATTTTATGTTAGTGGCACCGGGTTCCTTCACTATGAAATTAAATAATAAAAATGAGATCTCAATGAAAAATTTAGCGTGAAAACACAAGCTAATGCAGAGAGTAAGCTAGATGTATATACTGTGATATCATAAGACAGATATCCAAAATGCCTGCTCCAATGGGACCGGAAGACATGTCGCTTTTGGTTCAAATAGGTTGACAGGAATACAACATTGAACACTATAGGAAAAATAACCTCTCTATTAAAACTTCTTGGCCAATTGGAACCACAACTTGTCACAAAGGTCCTTATAGAAGAATCCCCGGCAAATCTTCACATCACACAAAATGGTTGCCAGAGGGAACACAGTTCAACATTAGATCCTATCGGAAAATCGATCAAAGATGAACCTCCTCCTTTGAAACAACTGGGGAATTTAGAAGCAAACTAATCACAATGGTCCTCAGATAGTCTATTTCAAAAATGTTATGCAGGTCCGAACCTCATCTAAGATGACCATCTGGGGGACGTAGTTTTACATAAGACACCGTTGAAAATACATTTCCAAGACAGATCTTCTTGACCAGTTATACCAAACTTAATCATAGTGGTACTAAGACAGTCCTCTTAAAAATTTGTCCGACAAGTCCGCCCGAATTCAAGACACCCGTCTGTAGGAAATAAAGTTTAACTTCTATATTCTATATCCTAAGATCTTTTTTGTGTAAAACAACTAGGCCAATTTAGAATCAAACTTGAGTCACAATAGTCCTTATAGATGATCTACTGTGGCCGATTACCACCTCACACATATGATCGTTGCCAGCGGAGAATAAAGTTTTATAATGAACCATGTGAAAAGCACAATCTCGGGCTTCTCCTTTGAAACTGCTGTGCAATTTAGAACTTACTTAGTTATGATCATTCCTAGATGGCCCCTCTCATTTAAGGTAAGCTACATGAATGTTTTTCATTTAAGATGGCTGCCATACAGCAGATGCCATAATTTAACGTAGTCATTTAGAATCAACCTTAGTCACAATGGCCTTAGATGGTTCCCCTTAAAAAAAAGCTGGTTGATTTGCATATCTTCTAATGCTTTGATTCGAACTCGACAACTTCCTGATTATCCAAATTGCAGAACTGAGATGATCAAATAGGAGCAAAAATAACTCAGTGCTTCATGCTCTAGTGATCGTTTTTAGTTCGCCTCAACGAAGTTGAGGGGGACTATTGGTGTACCCCCGGCGTCCTCGTCCGCGTCCGCGTCTACGTCTACGTCTACGTCCGCGTCCGCATTTGGGCATATATCTCTGCAACTATGAAGGGTAGGGTCATCAAACTTTGTGTGCAGATGTATCTTGGGCTATCTCACAGCCTCTAAGAAAATTAGGTCTCTTTGACCTATATTTCCGCTTGACTGGCTTTCATTTAATTTTAGGTCCGAGTTGATATCTCAGTAACTGTACATGGTAGGATCATCTAACCTTGCATGTGCATGCATCTTTGGGGGTAGGTCAGCATCCAGTCAAAATTCTAGTCACTTTGACCTATATTTTCCGCATGATCGACTTACATTCAAGTTTATGTCCGAGTTCAGATCTAAGGAACTGTACATGGTAGGATCATCTAACCTTGCATGTGCATGCATCTTTGGGGGTAGGTCAGCATCCAGGCAAAATTAGGTCACTTTGACCTATATTTTCCGCATGATTGACTTACATTCAAGTTTGCGTCCGAGTTCAGATTTAAGTAACTGTACATGGTAGGATCATCTAACCTTGCATGTGCATGCATCTTTGGCAGTAGGTCAGCATCCGTCAGCATCCAGGCAAAATTAGGTCACTTTTCCGTTTATGTCGGAATTCAGGTCTCCATAACTGTACATGGTAAGATCATTTAGCCTTTGTATAAGGGATGGTAAATGAGCACCCTGGCGAAATTGGGTTTCTGTGTCCATGTGCCATAACGAGGCGAACTTTGTAATCGTTGATTACCTATGTTTTTATTTATTCGGTTATTCGTGTTAATTCATTTACCTCTCTTTTTAAATCGGATGCAATTTACATGGAAATATCAGTATGAAAGTCTCCAGTCCGAATACTGATGATATTTTTTTTTATTTAAGGTGTCTGCAGGGTATTATTTTCCTATTATAGAATTTTGTGAAATTTTCTGTGTAGAAACATAATTGTATTATTGTTCAAAATATAAAATAAAATTTGGGGGTCACCGTGCATTTAAGCGCAAAAATTGAAATTGAAAATTTTAGGATTTTACAAAGAAATGATAGGGAAAATGGTTATGTTAGAGGATAGCTTTAAAATTCTATTATAGAATTTGTTCATACTTTTTATGTGTTTTGAGATCACTATATAGTTAACATATAAAAAATAAAAATTAGGGGACACCGTTGAAATAAGAGAGATAAATTACGAAACGTTAATTTCTGTAATGATATCTACATGAAATACTTTTATCAAATTATCTCCCTTGTTTTATTTCTGTGTTCTGTAAATCCAGCAACAGATTCAAAACATATGTGTTTTAGTTCACCTTTTTTAATGAAAATGTTGCAAAAGTGATAAGGAAACATTTTATATACTTTGGAACTTTCTTTTCATTTTAGATAATTATTTTGTTAAATATCTTAACGATATGAAACCTAAATGAACAACTATTATACAAAAATGGCGGAATAATACCACTGAGACACCTTAAGAAAGACCTAGAACTACAAATTTTAATCGACTGTTGGTCAATTTCCAGAAACACCCAAGACAATACTTTTAATACTATTTAGCAACCATAGATAAGTTACTGTAAAAAAACAAATGTTTTAATGATCGAAAAGGGACGAAAATTCGGTCATATTGTTTTACCCCTGTCCGTCTTAAAACAACAATCATTTACCCAAAGGAAAGCTGTTGGAACTGAATCAAAATGACATAAAAATGTTTAAAAAGGGCATTCTAAACAAGAATTTCACAGTCTAGTGGCCATGTTAAGTTTCTCTGCTTAAGTCCATTTCCCAATAGCTAGAAGTGGTAGGTTGATAATATTTGGTATGTGGGTTTGTCGCGGGCGAGACATAGGCATGCAAAGTATGACGACGGCGACTGCGACGGTGACGGCGTTAACTTTTACTAAATACAGGATATTTTGAAAAAAAACATCATTTTTGGTCCAGTGGTAGTACTAATCAAGTGCTACCTGACGGACATAACGTCATGTGACCTTGACCTAAATTTCACAGTCTAGTGGCCATGTTAAGTTTCTCTGCTTAAGTAAATTTCCCAATAACTAGAAGTGGTAGGTTGATAATATTTGATATGTAGGTTTGTCTTGGGTAGTACATGTCAGTCTGGCAGGTGACTTTTGTCCTTGACCTCAAATTCACGGTCTAGTGGCCACGTTCAGTTTTTCTGCTTAAGTCCATTTCTCAATAACTAGAAGTGGTAGGTTGATAATATTTGGTATGTAGGTTGGTCTTGGGTAGTTCATGTCAGTCTGGCAGGTGACTTTTGTCCTTGACCTCAATTTCACGGTCTAGTGAGCATGTTCACTTTTCTGATTAGTTCACTTAGATTTCACATCAATTTAGAGCCAACAGGAACGGGCGAGACATCTTTTAGGGTATTCACTTGTTTCATTTCTTAATAATTTTAAGTGGTAGGTCGATAATATTTAATATGTAGGTTGGTCTTGGGTAGCACATGTCCGTCTGGCATATGACTTTTGTCCTTGACCTCAATTTCATGATCTACATGATCTAGGGGTCATGTTGAGTTTTCTGATTAAGACAATTTCTCAATAACTATAAGTGGTAGGTCGATAATATTTAGTATATAGATTCGTTTTGGGTAGTACATGTCAGTCTGGAATATGATTTTTGTCCTTAACCTCACTTTCATGGTCTAGTGGCCATGATGAGTTTTTTTCGGATTAAGTCCATTTCTCTATATCTATAAGCCTTTAGTATTTAGATTCGTTTTGGGCAGTACATGGCAGTCTAGAAAATGACTTTTGTTCTTGACCTCAATTTCACAGTCTAGTGGCCACGATGAGTTTCTCCAATTAGGTTAGTTTCTCAACAATTCTAAGTGGTAGGTCAATGATATTTAGTATGAAGTTTGGTCATGGGTAAAACATGTCAGACTGGCAGGTAGGTGATTTTTTTTTCTTTGACATCAATTTCATGGTCTAGTGAACATGTTAAGTTGTTCATTATCTATTTGTGATCGGTCAATGATATTTTATATGTGGGTTGGTCTTTGGTAACATATAATATGACCTGCTATATGCCTAATTTTCACAGTATAGTGAGCATGTTCAGTCAGTTTTCTGATTAAGCCAATTATTTTTCACATCAATTTAGACGCCAAGCAGGGACGGGCAAGACATCTGCTAGGGTCTATATACTTATTTCTCATACGTCTGTGCCAGATAACCCCTGTGTGCCAACCTCGTATATAGGGTCTACAATTCAGTGTTGTATGTTTCAACTGACCATCTTGTAACAAAAACATAAGCAAGAACTTATATCTAACCAGTTTACATTGTTGTAGATAATATATATGTTTATATTTTCAGATATGGATGACGATTATCCAGAAACGATCAATGGAGTTTGTGTAAAAATAGAACCACAGAGTCCACATGATTCTTTACAGAGAGAAGGACCAAAATATCCCGATGCATTTTCCCGACAGATGAATTCATCTCCTTTCGAAAACGGGAATTCTAATGAGGGGTATCAATCAAGAGACTTTTATGGTAGCAGATCGTCTTCGGATATTATGGACGTACATACACAGCCGAAATCTTCATACGGCCACTCCTCAGAATATTCAGACCATGTTCAGTCGACTGCTTTCGGTGCTCTCAGAAAGTCATCGTCACCGGCATTTTCGGATGAATCTAGATCTCAGATATCATCAACTGAAATAAAGTTTAACACTTCAACCCCGAATTTCAAGTCAGATGTAACCGTTCCTCGTGTCTCTACGTCATATCATCTGTCGAAAGGAACGCCACCTTCAATGCTTGGGGACAGTATTTACAGCTATGCTTCTTTTAATGAAAAAAGTTTCTCAAAAATGAACATGATGCTAAAAACTGAAACAAACGGTGATAGTTTCGACGACACGGATTCTAAATTAAACCTCACTTATCCAGGAACGGCAAGACCTATTGGCAAGAAAGCACATCTTCCAAAACGGTACAAATGCGCAATGTGTGCGTACAAGACTCGATATAAATCTGATCTAAATCGTCACGTGAGAAAGCATGCTGTTGCTGGGTATAACTGTGACATTTGTAATATGCCGTTTAAAACAGTTGGAAATGTTGAATTTCACAAAAGAAGAGAACACGCAGAATCGTATGTAGCAACTAAACAGGAAAAGAAACCAAAATTTTGCTGTAAACTCTGTTCTTTTGGAACAATGCAGAGTTCCGAATTGACACGCCATGTTCGTAAACATTACATAGCTAAGTTCACATGTGCTTTATGCAATCGTCCTTTTATGTCACACGCAAGTCTTGTTCATCACAAAAGATCTGTTCATGATATTAATGACGGAGAAGTACCAGTAGGGTCAGATAACGGACAGGCTGTAGGCGAAAATGGAAATATTACAGAATCTGTTGTTGAGAGCGACGAGGAGAATTATAATCATGCAAACGTAATCAATAAATATTCTGAGAGTAAACAAAACGGATTGGAATCTGATAAAATAGCTGAAAATATCAATGGAAATGGCGATCTTGAATCTTTGTCCGATACAACTGCTGATGTTGCTGTCAATGGAAATGGGTCTGCAGACGAAACCGTTTTGGAAAACAAAGAAGGTGAAATAATTAACGGAATGCCCAATACACATTTAACAAACGGCGTTAGTGAAGATATTAAAAGAAGTGAATCAATTGCTAAATACAAGTGTCAGTTCTGCAACAAATCTTTCGGTCGCAAACAAGTATTGGATTGTCATTTGAAGAACATTCATAAAATGAAAATGAAAGATGAAAGTGCATTCTTAGAATATGATGATGACTATGATTTAGCACTTGATATGTCCATACAGGAACTAGAAAGTTGTGAGTCTTCCAATGTCAATCAAAACACACTAGCTGAAAGACAAGATTTCAAACACATGCGTCATCAATGTCCATTCTGTGCATACGCTACTAATTATAAAAGTACATATGACCGTCACGTCAAAAAACATGATCTTGAATGTCACATATGCCATGTTTGCCGAATGCCTTTTATTACGTTCGGCCATATGCAGCGACACATACGAGACAACCACCCAGAACATCATCAGAACTTTTCCAAAAAGGTAGCAACAGATAAAGAAATCGCTTTTCCCAAAGATGAGATAGACGATAGGAAACCACCACTTAAAATGTCAATAAAAAGGGATGTTGATAGACCGTTTCAATCTGGTGTTGCGAATTATCAGGCTGTGTCGATGAATGGAGATCAAATTGTCTCTCCGACTTTCAGTACAATTGGGATGCCATCAAAGAGAAAGAAAACGTTACCGATGCAACGCCCGCTAGAACAAGACGTCACGGTGGAACCACCACCAACAGGGAGATATGCAAAGTTAGTCTCAGACTTTGATGATTTTGCTACACGTCCATTTGCATGTGCCTTGTGTTTCTTTAGAACAAATAGTGTCAACGATTTATTGAAACACACTCAGAACCATTTAACTGGATGTAATCCGTATCCTGTGCCAGAAACGGCCCGATTCAATACTGCTTTTATGCAGCAAAATCAACAACAAAATCAAAAATTTGTACCAAAAATCGAAAAACCTGACATTCCCATGACTCAAAGTACAAATGCATTTCGTAAACCCAACAATAAACTACAAGATGTAATATCAAAGCTGTGGAATGATCCGAAACCCGCCAAGATACCGCTCACGGAAGAAGTACTGGATAATACAAACATTTTCTCAGATTCAATTGTTCCAACATTTTCCGTCCATTATAGAAAAGACAAAACTAATCTAACAAGGCCTTACTTATGCCTTCTATGCAGGAAGAGATTCCGTTTGCTGACAATTTTGAAGCAGCATTTCCGCCAGACTCACAGCGAATCGCAAATAAACACAAAATCATACACTTGTAGCACGTGTGGGGAAGTATTTAACAGTCCCGTGTTACTACAGGAACATCATGACGTTCAACATAAAATGATAACGTAGATTACATTGAAAGTTACGTTACGACATTTGGACAACCGAAGATTTTCTCGAACGTACGTCACGACATTCGAATAAACGTATATTTGAAGTTATGTGGTGATATTCGAATTACTGTAGATTTCCTTGAACATTATCTTATGACATTCGAATGACACATTTTTTAAAACTTGAGCGTCTATTTAGAAGATCAGACTAGTTATATACTTACTTGTAGGTTTGTTACTTTTCATGCTAAGTCGAGTTGTCCATTAAATTCCTAAATTCTCCTAAATTCTGCATCAATAGATCACACAATAAATATACTATATTAAGACCAATAGGAAACTTTAAGGTATAAATGCAAAAACAAAAGAGAAATTTTGGTAAATGATTTAAAAAACGTGAATACTTATTTTCTTATTTATATTTACTGTACATATGTTTAAAAAAGAGCACATACCTCTATTTTGCAATCATGTAGGCAGTCAAGAGAACTATGCTTGTATATGTTTTGAATATTTTGCTTTGAAAAAGGATACAGAAATAGATTGACGCGTCTATTATTATAAATGTTTGTGTACATAACTGACTTTATTTAAAGAATTACATCAATGTTTATTCCTATCCAAACTATAGGACATGATGTCTACATATTTGCCAGTATTATTTGTTATTCATTACACTCATTTGTAAATATGTTCATTCAAAATAAATTAATTGAAAATTTTGACACGGATTTCTTTGCTTCAAATGGGGTATGGGGCCTCATGTACTAATATATCATTTTACGATTTGGAACCAAAAGTTTGATATTTAAAACTTTGACTTCATGAAATATTAGATGTATGTTACAACTACAAGTCCTTGAACACTAAGGGTGATTAACAACAAACAAGTTGTTTGAGATGCTGAAGTTTGATTTGCTACATAAGATGCAAGATATGTTGTTTTCTTTGGAATTTAACAACAGTTGCCATCATTGCTTGACAGTTAAGCCTGTAAATGGCAAAGATTGGCTCTCGTGAGTATGCATCGTCCACTTGAACCAAGTCTATGACAGTTCCATAGTAATCTTGTTCGTTGTTAGTCTTACAATGTTTTTCCAACTTTCATGATTAAAATTCGAATTCAGAAGAGATCTGTCAACTTAGGGTTCAACTTTTTATCAGATTCAAAGTTTTTTACCGTCTTGAATTTGGTGATGTATATATTTAACCTTACAGTTGACCAGATATTTGAATATATTCCCAGTAGATAGACTCAAGGCCTGATTGTTACTTTTAAAGGGAGTATGACATTATGACCTTTTCAGTCGTAGTCTATTTGAATGTGATTTATTTGTGTCTAACGTCATTGATTTCTGTGTTCTCGTTTTTGCCCTGTCTTTGGACTCCGATTTTTGTGAATTTCACCCTTTGTTCCTTCGGTATTCTACTGCCGTTGTTATATAACTGTTTCTCCCGCAAGGTGACATACAATCTTTGGTCCAGTATAACAATCCGTCTGAAACACTTCATTTTCCAAAGCATAACTCCAGGTTTGTCAGCATGGATTTGAATGAAACTTGCACAGATAGAAACTGAAAAAAAACATGAAATATAGCTTTTGATTTTGAGTGGGTAGGTCAACGTTCAAGGTCACACGTACTTACAGAAAGGCTGGGACAAAATATGGTTTCTATGGCATAACTTTAGAATGCCTTTATGAATTTAAATGAAACTTAAAATACTTAGTATATGAAAGCGTAGAAAAAAGTAAAAACATCTGCTGACTTTGGTCAGCTGGCCAAAGGTGAAGGTCACATTCACCTACAGAAGGAAAATTTGGTTTCTAGAGCATAGCTACAGAATGCCTGTATGGAATTGCATGAAAGTTAAATAGATTTTACTACAATGTGAATATCTCAAATTGAACTCGTATCATGTGAATATCTATACAGTGGATATCTATACAAACCGGACCCATACCATGTGGATATCTATACAAACAAGAACCATTATATGTGGATATCTATACAAACCGGACCCATACCATGTGGATATCTATGCAAACTGGACCCATACCGTGTGGATATCTATACAAGCTGCACCCGTACCATGTGGATATCGAAACATACTGGACCCATACCATGTAGATATCGAAACATACTGGACCAATACCATGTGGATATCTATACAAACTGGACCTATACCATGTTGATATCTATACAAACTGGACCCATACCACGTGGATATCTAAACATACCGGACCCATACCACGTGGATATCTAAACATACTGGATCCATACCACGTGGATATCTATACAAACTGGACCCATACCAGATGGATATCTATACAAACTGGACCAATACCATGTGGATATCTATAAACACTAGACCCTTACCATGTGGATATCTATGCAAACTGGACCCATACCATGTGGATATCTACAAACTGGGCCCATCCCATGTGAATATCTATAAAAAACTACCCGTACCATGTGGATATCTATAAAAACTAGACTTATAATATGGGGATATTTATAAAAACTAAACCCGTTCCATATGGATATTTTTACAAACTTGGCACATAGCATGTCGATATCTATGCACATTGGAATCATACCACGTGAATATCTATAAAAACTAGACTCATAATATGGGATATCAATACAAACTAAACCCGTTTCATATGGCTATCTATACACACTGGACTCAAACCATGTTGATATCTATAAAAACTAGACTCATAATATGGGGATATCAATACAAACTATAGTCAAAACATGTGGATATCTGCACAAACTGGACATATACCGGTTTTTTTTATAGATATCCACATGGCATGGGTCCAAAATGTATAAATTTCCACATGGTACGGTATCCAGCTTGTATAGGTATCTCCATGGTATGAGTCAAGTATGTGCAGATATTCACATGCTATAGGTTCAGTTCATATAGATATCCACATGTTATTGGTCAAGTTTCTAAACGTATCCACATTGTATGGATATATTTATACCATATAAATACTGGACCTATACCAATTGATTATCTACACAATCTGCGCATTCCTATGAGGATATCTATACAATCTGCACCATACCATGTGGGAATCTACACAATCTGCACCATACCATGTTGATATCTACACAATCTGCACTATACCATGTGGATATCTACACAATCTGCACCATACCATGTGGATATCTACACAATCTGCACCACATCATGTGGATATCTATATAATCTGCACCATACCATTTGTATATTTACACAATCTGCACCATACCATGTGGATATCTACACTATCTTTACCATTGTGTGGATATCTACACAATCTGCACCATACCATTTGAATATCTACACTATCTGCACCATACCATGTTGATATCGACACAATCTGCATCATACCATGTTGATATCGACACAATCTGCACCATACCATGTAGATATCTACACAATCTGTACCATACAAAGTGGATATCTACACAATCTGTACCATACAAAGTGGATAACTACACAAGTCATAATATGGGGATATCAATACAAACTATAGTCAAAGCATGTGGATATCTGCACAAACTGGACATATACCGGTTTTGTATAGATATCCACATGGCATGGGTCTAGAATGTATAAATATCCACATGGTATGGTATCCAGCTTGTATAGGTATCTACATGGTATGAGTCAAGTATGTACAGATATTCACATGCTAAAGGTTCAATTCATATAGATATCCACATGTTATTGGTCAAGTTTCTAAACGTATCCACTTTGAATGGATATATTTATACCATATAAATACTGGACCTATACCAAGTGATTATCTACACAATCTGCGCATTCCTATGAGGATATCTATACAATCTGCACCATACCATGTGGGAATCGACACAATCTGTACCATACCATGTTGATATCTACACAATCTGCACTATACCATGTGAATATCTACACAATCTGCACCAGACCATGTGGATAAATACACAATTTGCACAATATTATGTGGGTATCTACACAATCTGCACCACATCATGTGGATATCTTTATAATCTGCACCATACCATTTGTATATCTACACAATCTGCACCATACCATGTGGATATCTACACAATCTGCACCATACTATGCAAATATCTACACTATCTGTACCATTATGTGGATATCTACACAATCTGCACCATACCATTTGAATAATATCTACACTATCTGCACCATACCATGTTGATATCGAGTGTATATGGAGATTACGCAAGTCACCAGACAATGCAATTCGAAGGTTTGGAAAACGTGGTGAGCGACACAATCTGCACCATACCATGTAGATATCTACACAATCTGTACCATACATAGTGGATATCGACACAATCTGTACCATACAAAGTGGATAACTACACAATCTGCATCATATCATGCTGATATCTACACAATCTGCACCATACAAAGTGGATATCCACACAATCTGCACCATACCATGTGGATATCTACACAATCTGCACAATACCATGTGGATATCTACTCAATCTGCACCACATCATGTGGATATCTACATAATCTGCCCCATACCATCTGGATATCTACACAATCTGCACCATACCATGGATATCTACACTATCTGTACCATACTATGTGGATATCTACACAATCTGCACCATACCATTTGAATATTTACACTATCTGCACCATACCATGTTGATATCGACACAATCTGCACCATGCCATGTAGATATCTACACAATCTGTACCATACAAAGTGGATATCTACAAAATCTGTACCATACAAAGTGGATTCCCCGCCCCTTTCGATTTCACCCTACTTTTCTAGTGGCAGTCAGAATTTCCCGTCCCATGACCCTTTCCATACGCCAAAGTAATAATTTATTAACAAACTTGTTCTTGTCTTGATATAGCTGAAATATTGCCTAGTAGACGCTAAACAATATTCAATCAATCAATCATACAAAGTGGATAACTACACAATCTGCATCATATCATGCTGATATCTACACAATCTGCACCATACGAAGTGGATATCCCCACAATCTATACCATATCATGTGAATATCTACACAATTAGCAACATAGGAAGTGGATATCCACATAATCTGTACCATACAAAGTTGATATCCACATAATTTGTACCATACAAAGTGGATATCCACATAATTTGTACCATACAAAGTGGATATCCACATAATTTGTACCATACAAAGTGGATATCCACATAATTTATACCATACAAAGTGGATATCTACACAATCTGCACCATACAATGTGGGCATCTATACTACTTGATATCTAAGAAAATTAGTGTTGATATTATAAGTTTGCTGGAATAATTGAGAAGACATAAGACTACCTGATTCATAAAGCACATCATTTACAGAACTAACACCTCTTTTTTATCAGTCTTTATATAATATAGGGCTATTCTCATTTTTTATTTTCCCTTATTCCAAACTGCACTTAATTCATAGTTTTCTTTTAAATCTTGCCTAGAATTTAATTCACTCCATGCATTACAAACTTCATCCCAAAAATGGTTTTTAACTCTTTTTCATCCTGTATGTTGAAGACATATTGGATTTAAATTTTCTGAGAACATGGTATATGTCCAGTATATATAGGTATCCGAATGGTATATGTCCAGTTTGTATATATATTGATTTGGTATGGGTCCATGTTTTATAGCTATCCACACGGTACAAGTCCAGCATGTATAGATATTCACATAATAAAGGTGAAGTCTTTAGATATAAACCTAGTATGGATCCCTTTTGTATAGATATTGACATGGTATCAATCTGATTTGTAATAATATCACATAGTATTGGTCTTTTGCATATAGATATCCACACATTAGGCGTACAGTTTGGATGGATATCCATAAAATTGTATGTTTCCAGTATGTAAAGATATTCACATTGTATGGATCCAATATGATTAGATATCCACATGGTCAGGTATGGGTCTAGTATGTATAGATATCCATACGGCATGGGTTCAATATGTAAAGATATCCACATGATATGGGTCCAGTATGTATAGAGATAGTAGTGTTGCACGCAGCTCTATATAATATGAATGATAATGTGTTGGTAAGGTGAGCTGCAAAGGTAGAATATGTGATTCCGAGTGCCAACAGTGATGAAAATCATCTTTTTAAACCTGTTAACATCGGAAAATCCAGCAAGGTCTACGGCTGGATTTGAACCCCTGCTTTGTTGTCATCTATGGCAACACCGCCTGCACTATGTCCAGCGCCCTAGACCACTAGACCACCTAAGCTATATAAAAAATATAGCTTTCGGTAACCTAGTTATTCCTCCTCGTAGGAAATCTAGAGTTGTAACATAGTACACGATGAACATTTGATGGGTAGGAAATAGATATTATATAGAGCTGCGTGCAACACTATTATCTATATACCTTATGTATCTTACCTGTTGCAACCTTATCCTTCTTCTATCTATTTCCTACCCATCAAATGTTCATCGTGTACTATGTTACAACTCTAGATTTCCTACAAGGAGGAATAACTAGGTTACCGAAAGCTATATTTTTTATATAGCCTAGGTGGTCTAGTGGTCTAGGGCACTGGACATAGTGCAGGCAGTGTTGCCATAGATGACAACAAAGCAGGGGTTCAAATCCAGCCGTAGACCTTGCTGGATTTTCCGATGTTAACAGGTTTAAAAAGATGATTTTCATCACTGTTGGCACTCGGAATCACATATTCTACCTTTGCAGCTCACCTTACCAACACATTATCATTCAGTATGTATAGATATCCACATAATATGGGTCCAGTATGTATAGATATCCAAATGGCATGAGTCAAGTTTGTATAGATATCCACATGGTATGGGTCCAATAAATAAAGATATCCACTTTTTTCTGAGTTTGGAAATGGTGGTAATAACAAAATTACCGAACAGAGTAGCCAAGAACCAAAGTCAATGAGAAAAAAAGACAAATGAGGTAGAAACCACCGGAAAAATTGTTGACCGCAATAGTCCTGACTTTGTACAGGCATTTCAAAAGAAATGGTGGGTTAAACCGGTTTTATGGCATGCCAAACCTCCGCTTCCATTGCGGTAATGTCCGGTAGCTACTCAACAGCAATTGCTATTGAAAGGTCGTAGACAGTTAAAAGAAATGATCATTCCAGTACTAAGTAGAAAAAGAATCTCGAATCAGAGCTCAAATTTTTCAATATATAGATATTCACATGTACAGGTTCGAGTTGGTATACATATCCACATGGAGTTAGTCAGGTTTGTGTATATGTTCACATCATAGGTGCTTGAGGACAGGACCCTGTATTGGGCCCTATGGTCCCTCCCCTTTTTACAATATTTACTCCATTTTTCAATATTTGCCATTTATTTGTGCTATTTTGTACTAATCTAACATATATCTATCGTCAATTTCCTATTTTACTATCAATGTGCCTTTCGACTTATCAATAGTTTGATTTCAAAATCATAAAACATCACAAAACATGCACATTCACATTTCACAGTTAATATATACAGAGGATTTTCGATGGCTAATACTCCTGAAAGACTGATGAAAACAGTTTGGGCTAGTGGAGTATTCGGGATATTGAGGTACAACTGTGTTTAAATTAAAAACAAAACGGTTAAAACATCTATAGTGTTTGAGTTATTGCAGTTGGAGCCATCACACTTCAACTGTAGATCAATAGATTTTAACACCAATTCTCTAATGATATGTGAAGTTTAAAGCGGTTCTGACCCATTAGATAAATTTTCATACCATAATATTACCATATTTTTTACACTCTCGATAGTGTTTAAAAATTTTAAAATGCTCGACAAGCCTCGCAATAAAAATTTTAAAATTTGACTATCACTAGTGGATAAAATCTGGTAATGAATGGGATCTTGTTGAGTAATATATATGTAGGCAATATTTCAGTTGTATCTCACATGAGAACATATTGAGAAATAATTAATAGAAAGAGAAAAATTGATACTACTGGATGATGGAAGGATGAGTATCAATGAGAAAATGTCATTATTGTCTCATTTGACATGAAAATCATTCTAATCCCTACCCTCCAATCCAAAAATTTTCCATACAAAAAGCTGTAATGGGTTGTTATAAACACAAAAACAACAACAAATTTTGAATTGTAAGTTGCAGCCAAAGTGATTTTTCCAAAAATATGTCCCAAAATAGTCAAAATTCTACTTTTTCAAAGTCTTCATAACCTTTTTAATGTCATTGTGATGAAGTTTCATAAAAACACCCAATAACTTGTCTTGTTTCATTTAAATTTTAAGAGCATTAATAGAAATTTGAAGTCAGTGCTGATTTTGACCATTTGTAAACTTTCCCCAAAGAGTTCTGTAGATGGCCATGTTAGCAATTTGTCTTGTCAGGTTTTGACTTCAGCGACTCAAAAATAAAGGATTAGGATGTTAAACAAGAACTGTCGCCGAATGGCAGCCAAAGATACCCCCCGCTAATTGAATCCTGAATCGATATGGTAAGTGCAAAATTAAGTTGGTGTGGACACAATATAGGTGTGGACACAGTACAAGTATGGACACAGTACAAGTATGGACACAATACAAGTATGGACACAATGATATAATCTTCAAGAAAAAACTTTTCCAAAGGGTTCCAATGAAAACACTGTCTAAATCAGACAAATATAAAATTCACCTTTTTTTCAGCCTATTTGACATTTTACACATCTACATATAGTGTTCTTCCTTTGTCTAAAGTTTCATCAAAATCCTTCAA
>MJUU01073541.1:102827-114631 GCA_002080025.1 Modiolus philippinarum | reverse complement strand
AACGGGTTGGGCAGGGAACGCGAAATTAAAACCCGGGCTTAAGCTTGTGCCAACAAACATCATACTAAAATTTGATAACAATCCGTTCACTAGAACTAAAGTTATGCTGTCCACAGACGCCGACGCCAGCGCCATACCATAATACGACCGCAAAATTTTTGCGGTCGTATAAAAAACGTCTTCAAGCGACGTCATGTTGTCCTAACCATCCCCCATTACTTAGCAACTCATCGGGACGTAAATGACATGATAGTATGCACGAGGCTGTTTCACATGAGGTGGTGTGAGACAGAAAAATCTCACACCGCTAAAAATAGGAACTGACCTGTCTCAAAAGTGAGAAATGTCAGTCTACAAAATAACAATCATCTTACCATTTGTTAGGGGAGATAAAATTATAAACTTACAAGTCAACCAAACTGTGAAGATTACGTCACAGTCACCTGACACTGGAGGCTATCATGTACTACAGATGAACAACATCTATTTCAATGATGTTGATATCACAACCAATTCCATTAAAATTGACGGTCAGCTTTAAAATATAGCTGGCTATAACCGCCTATGGAGAATCCTGCTGACCTAAGTGGAAACTTAAAAAAAAGTGTTAAATTTTATTGCTTCTTTTTTGTGTAAATTTTTATTTGTTTTAATATTTGGTTAAATGAATTCAAACTTCCAGGATTTATCAGGAATGGGTCAGCACATACAATATGAATTAACACTATTTTCGAAAGTCTGATAACACACTGAATAATAATAATCATGATAAAATGTAAAACCAGACAATTTTAAGTGATATTTTTAAAAAGCTAAAAAAATACAATACATTTTCTTACCTACAGTATTTACATTTCATTCAAACAGAACATAACTTAAATAAAATAAACCATTTCTTCTTTCACACACTAATGACATGCACAAAACACATCGCCATAGCAACAGCAGGTCCATACATCTTATAACGCAATACCATAGCAACATAAGGTCCATACATATAAAACAATCATAAATTGCAATTTAAACAAACTACCTGTACTCTATATAAACTATTTTTACCTGTAAACTCCATATTAACTATTTTGTGCCATTTTAAAATCATGAAGTATTGTGCTGAATAAACATGTATACTGGACTAAACTGGTTCCATTTAAGATATTAACCAGTTCTTGTCAGCATATACGATGTACCCAATGAGCCTTTCTTTAAATATAGGATGAAAAAGACATGACATTATTCTTGCTATAAATTGTTTATAAATGTTTGTCTTAAACAATATTTTGGGCATTTAAAGAATCCTCAAAATGTAGAACTGTTTGCCAAGTTGTAGTGACAGGAAGAGGAGGAATACTGGACTTTCTAGATAGAAACTCTCAGGTAATTGAAGGCTGAAACAATTACATCAAATATCTGTATAAAGAAAGAAATACTGGATTCCTGACCTATTGAAATAAATATATACCACCTAAAAAACAAGCTATTTATGAAATTGAAGTGAACATCTAATTTTTCCGACATGACAATTCTTTATCTAAATTGTAATTAAAAAAAAAAAAACAGTTTACCTGAAGCTCAACAGATTAAAATATTTCAACATTATTAATTAATTAGTGAGTGATTCTCTATTGGTGTACTAATGTATTGATATTTTTCTTATAGTTATAGAACTTATTACGGTGCAAACATAACTCAAAAGTCCTGTATTAGTTACCCCTGAGATTCAGTTTCTAATTAGTATAGTCTTTGTATTTATAATGCTATGGTTGGTCATTTTATACCTCTAATAAGAATTAAGAAATTTTATTGGATTATCAGACAAGACCTACATCTCCGCCTTCTGACCAGTAATGACTTTATGTACTGAATAATGACCGAGTTATTCAAATTAATGCCTTTCTTAGTTTTAGTTATTATGTATATGAAAAAATAACTAATTATTCTTTATCAGGTCAAAAAGGGAAAATGAGGTCCACTAACCTTTAATTTCAGATGACACAATATGACCCCTGTCAGGCCAGGTCATATCTTAGGTCATGTCTTGGGCAGGCCATTTTCCAATACTGACATCAAAAAGACTTATTAAAAATATCTTTCTAAAATCAATGCGGTAAAACATTTTATCAACATAAATGTTAAAATAAAACTGAATTTTCCATGTTATCACAGATTGTATGCCTATAATATGTTCTAAAATAAATGTCTTTTCATCCTTATCAAAACATATACATTGTATGATATATATAATCAACAAGCTATGATTTAAAGTTGGAATTATTATTAATGATGGAATATTTTTATTTTTCTCTGTTCTGACATTATTTTCTTAATTTTTCTTGTTTTATTTATAAAACTAAGTACTGTAAACAAGAGCTACATCAAATATTTTGAGAGAGGCAACAAACAGGGTACACCATATAGAGTGTAGGAAAAGATTTTTCGTCTGAAGAAGGCCCAGGGCCAAAACATCTCCCTGAAATGTTATTGGTGGCCAATTATAACTGTGTATTCCCTGTATGAATTTTTTGGAACAAGTATTATTTTCTCATTAAATCACTTTTATATCAATGAATGTTGGTTGATTGGTCTTTGTATAGATTTATGCCAATCACATGTCAATCACAAATCAAACATTCAGTCCATTCTAAAATGGATATTGGAAGCAGATTTATTGTTGGTTGATTGGTGGATATTTACATTTTATGACATTTGCAAAGAAAACATTCCATCTATTCCAACTGAACAACAACAACAAATTGTGGAGAGTCTATGAATGTATAAGTGCCAGAATGGTCCCAAAAATTATAATAAAATTAAAATGTGTATCAGGTATTGAGAACTTCTGTCCTAATGTCTTTCAAATGGAAAAGAAGTAACTGACAATTTCTGTCACACTTTTACCATGCTTTATTCACTAGAGATAAATCTTAATTCTGAAATTTCAAATATGGACCTTGTTGTGATTTATATAACTATAGACGATTTTCATATTTACGGGATGACTGCTATTTTAGCATGTTTTTCAAAGGGACGTTACTCGCTAACAACCTGGTTTTCGGTCTTATTAGGGAAAGGACGTTCAGTACATATTTTCTCTGGCAACTGTTATGAATTTCACTGTAGTAAGTGCCCGAATATCTTGAAATAATTTATTTACAGATAATCAAGATCTTTACCCCTACGCCAATGATAGATATCTATGTATTTGAAATTTACTGCTGTCCCTTATTACAATCGAACCATAAACCTGACTGTCAGGTCAGTAGGTTACCTCCCTTTGAAAACGTTATAAAAACAGAGCCAAAGTCGGGATAAGAAATAAACATGAAACTGGTCTATTGAGAATGGATAATATAATATCTGTATTATAAGATAGTAACAAATACCTATTCTCTGGAGATCTGTTAAAATGCTTAAAAAATGTGTTAATAAATAACACAAGATAATTTATCATTTAAAACAATTCAATGAAATATAACGCATGAAGATCACAAACAAATCAACTAGTCAGACACAGAATACAGATCGACTGAGAAGCTCTCGCTCTTAAAACAGATCAACTGAGAAGCTCTCGCTCTTAATACAGATCGACTGAGAAGCTCTCGCTCTTAATCGGAGTGCTACTGCCCAATTTCTTCAACTAGTCAGACACAGTTTAAACCAAATCAACATTAGAGAATTTTCATCTTTTAATTGATATATATTTTCTGAACTCCTTCAACATTTCAAACTTCTAATGTCAATTATACAGTGCACTTAAAATATTTAACTTCCTTTATAGACAATGCTATTTTTTTGGCTATAAGTGAGACTGCCTGCATATTGACAGAATCAATTGCATAAAAGAGTATTGAATTTAAGGGAAACTGAACTTTGGAATGAGTGACAACTAGACATCAGTGAGATGGTATCCATCTCTGTGGGCCCTGCTGCAAGAATGTGACCTACAGGTCAAAGGTCAAGGGTCACCAACCATGATACATGAGGAGTCATCTTGAAGTTAGCTATCCACATGCCAGGTATCAAAAGCCTACCTCAAATGACAAAAAAGTTCTAGTGTGGACACAACTTTGTTATTGAAAAAGTAAAACATAGGTAATCAACGATTACAGAGTTCGCCTCATTATGGCACTTTGTCACAGTAACAAAATCTTGACTGGATGTTGACATCACATTTGCATGCCTAAGAAAGGTTACATGATCCTACCATGTGTAGTGACTGAGATCTGAACTAGTCAGAAAACTTGAATGTAAATCAATCAAGCATAAAATATAGGTCAAAGTGTCCTAATTTTGCCTGGATGCTGATTCACCATCAGAGTTGCATGCATATGCAAGGTTGCGTGATCCTACCATGTATAGTGACTAAGTTCTGAACTCGTCCGAAAACTTGAATGTAAATCAATCAAGCGTAAAATATAGGTCAAATTGACCCAATTTTGCCTGGATGCTGATACACCATCAGAGTTGCATGCATATGGAAGATTACATGATCCTTCCATGTATAGTGACTGAGATCTGAACTCGTCCGAAAACTTGAATGTAAATCAATCAAGCGTAAAATATAGGTCAAAGTGACCTAATTTTGCCTGGATGCTGACCTTCCATCAGAGATGCATGCATATGCAAGGTTACATGATCCTACCATGTAAAGTGACTGAGATCTGAACTAGGACGTAAACTTGAATGTTAGTCGTTCAAGCGTAAAATATACGTCAAAGTGACCTAATTTTGCCTGGATGCTGACCTTCCATCAGAGATGCATGCATATGCAAGGTAACATGATCCTACCATGTAAAGTGACTGAGATCTGAACTAGGACGTAAACTTGAATGTTAGTCTTTCAAGCGTAAAATATACGTCAAAGTGACATAATTTTGCCTGGATGCTGACCTACCATCAGAGATGCATACATATGCAAGGTTACATGATCCTACCATGTATAGTGACTGAGATCTGAACTCGGACGTAAACTTGAATGTAAGTCATTCAAGCAGAAAATATAGGTCAAAGTGACCTAATTTTGCCTTCATGCTGACCTACCACCAGAGATGCATGCATGTGCAAGGTTACATGATCCTACCATGTATAGTGACTGAGATCTGAACTCGGACGTAAACTTGAATGTAAGTCGTTCAAGCGGAAAATATAGGTCAGAGAGACCCAATTTTCTTGGAGGCTGTGAGATAGCCCAAGATGCACCTGCATACAAAGTTTGATGATCCTACCATGCATAGTTGCAGAGATATATGCCCAAATGCGGACGTGGACATAGACGTAGACGTAGATGTAGACGTGGACGCCGGGGGTACTCCAATAGTCCCCCTCAACTTCGTTGAGGCGAACTAAAGATGTGACCCAAAGGTCAAAGTTCACCAACCACAGTATGTGACACATTGCCTCGAGGTAATCTATTCACATACCAAATATCAAAAGCCTATCTCAAATTGGAGAAAAGTTAAAGCCAGGATAAAATTTTCATTGAAAAGGCAAGAATGTGACCCTAAGGTCAAGGATCACCAACCATGATACAGGACATGTCAACCGAAGGTAATCTATCCACATGCCAAATATCAAAAGCCTATCTGAAAACAGAAAAAAGTCATAACTTGGACACGACTTTGTCATGAAAAAGCATGAATGTGACCCTGAGGTCAAAGGTCAAGGTCAAAGGTCTCCTATCATGGTATGTGATACATCACCTTGATGTGATCTATCCACATGCTAAATATCAAAATCCTATCTCAAAAGAGAAAAGTTACACCCTGGACACAACACTGTCATCGAAAAAGCATAAGTGTGACTCTGAGGTCAAAGGTCAAGGGTCACCAACCATGGTACATGACACATTGCCTTGAGGTGATCTATCCGCATGCTCAATATCAAAAGCCTATCTCAAAAAAAGAGAAAAGTTATACTCCGGACAGGACTTTGTAATTGAAAAAGCATGAATGTTACCCTGAGGTCAAAGGTTAAGGTCAAAGGTCACCAATCATGGTACGCTTCACACTGCCTTGATGTGATCTATCCACATGCCAAATATCAAAAGCCTAAAGAGAAAAGTTATACTCCAGACATGACATTGTTATCAAAAATGCATAAATGTGACCTTGAGGTCAAAGGTCACAACCATAAAACGCGACAGGTTGCCTTGAGGTAATCTATTCACATGCTAAAAATTAAAAGTTTATCTCAAAAGAGAGAAAAGTTATACTGCAGACACGACTAAGTCACTGAAAAAGTATAACTGTGACTTTGAGGTAAAAGGTCAAGGTCAGGGGTCATCAACCATGGTACATGACACGTCGTTTTGAGGTGATCTATCCACATGTCAAATATCAAAGGCCTATCTCAAAAGAGAGAAAAGTTGTAGCCCGGACAAGATTGTTTTAAATGGACGGATGGAAGGACAGAAAGACAGACAGACAGACTGATTACTATAGGGTGTCTGCAACTTTTTGTAGCCGGACCCTAATAAGTAACAAAGGAAAAGATCAGTCAAAGGAACTTTATCAGACTCTGATTTACCTTTTTTGTAAAAAGGTAATAAAATTAGTCTCCCTTTAAAGAAAAGCATAACCTGTGTTAAAACAACTATAACAAACTATAACATACTTTAACAAATTGATGCTTAAAATACATGTAAATGCAACTAAAATACATGTATGGCAACAAGAATAAAAGATTTGATATAATTCTGTTCTGTTAGTCATAATGTGATCAGTCCATGTGGAAGATGATGAACACTTATTACTTCATGTCTCTTCATCAACCTATCAACTCAAATTCTTCATCTGTTTCACAACCGGAACCATCCAGTACTGCAAATTCTGTAAGATAAATAAAAATATCCCTACAATCAAACTTACTCTTTAACTTTTTTATCTTTACATCATCATGTCAAAATTTTTTTTGTTCATGGAATGAAAGTTTTTTACAAAGTCTTGAAAACTATTATTTTTTAATGTACCATTCCGGAACCAAGCTAACATTTTAAACAAGTTCTGGACAATCATACTTGCCAAAAAAAAAAAAAAGACTCTATGAATGCCCTGTGGTTGTTTAACTGTAGTGATTGTCGTCTGTTCAGTCTTTTTGTCAGACAAAGGTTGACAGTGATTGTAACAAAACTTTGCAAGTTATTTTTTTATGTTTGTAAATAACCTATGAGGTATGAGTAAAGCTTATTGTTGAAGGCCTCATGGTGACTTCAAGGCGAGGAACAACAATAAAAGCGTTGTTCCATTGCTTATTTTTACAATGTATTTGTAGAGACTTTGTCTCATTTGCATTTACTCCATATCCCTTCATTGTAAATTCATGGATAATGAAGAGCATGGATGCAGTGTTGCTCAACAATAAGCAATTAATTTCACTCAAACCAGTGCTAGGAGCTGTCTTGAACTTACTATGAGGTATGAGCAAAGCTCACTGTTGAAGGCCTAATGGTGACTTCAAGATGAAGAACATCAATAAAAGTGTTGTTCCATTGCTTTGTTTTACCATGTACTTGTAGAGAATTTGTCTCATGTGCATTTACTCCATATCCTTTCATTGTTTGTTAAAGAAACATATGTCACATTTACATCCCTTTCAAATACGAATTTAGGCCAAAACTTACAGTAAATACATTTGTAAACAAAAGCTGCTTCCTTTGTTTGTATTTGCCAACGGATTTACCTAATGAGAAGAAAACTGTCCATTTTGAGGCCAGTTTGGAGTTCTAATAGAGGGGGTGTACCTAGTGAACTAGCAAACTGTCCACTGTAAGATTCATATGGAGGCAAGTTGGAAGTTCTGATAGATGAGACCTACCTAAGAACTGGCAAACTGTCCACTGTAAGGTTCATATGGAGGCCAGTGGGGAGTTCTGATAGAGAGGGCCTACCTATGAACTAGCAAACTGTCCACTGTACGGTTCATACGGAGGCAAGCAGGCAGTTCTGATAGACAAACCTAACTAATGAACAAGCAAACTGTCCACTGTACAGTTAATATGGAGGCCAGGAGGGAGTTCTAATAGACAACCCTACCTAATGAACTAGCAAACTGTCCACTGTAAGGTTCATTTAGAGGTCAGTTAAGAGTTCTGATAGAGGGGACATACCTGATGAAGTGGCAAACTGTCCACTGTAAGGTTCATATGGAGGCCAGTGGGGAGTTCTAATAAACAGATATACCTGATGAACTGGTAAACTGTCTACTAAAAGGTTCACATGGGGGCCAGTGGGGAGTTCTCATAGAAAGACTTACCTGATGAACTAGCAAACTGTCCACTATAAGGTTCATATGGAGGCCAGTGAGGAGGTCTAAATTCATACAGTTCAAACATAGGTGTTTTACTTTCACATGTTATATGTTTCCTTATGGTTAAACACAAATCATCAAATTCTTTTTCTGTACCACAGTAAAACCCCTGAAAATAAAATCAAAGCCCTAGAAACCAAAATCTTTTTGACAGAACTTTGATTAATGCAGTGGGAGCAAAAGTCACTTTCACATATTTTCCTTTTAATTCCTACAACCAGTTTTGTGAAGCAATTGAAAGAGATTTTGGATCCATGTATCAGTTGCATAAGCATTTACCACATACCTCATTTTGGATCATATGTAACAAAAAAAATGCAAGTTAAAGCCACTTTATAAAATAAACTGAAATTGTAGTTTGAGTTGTGAAAAACTCAAAAGATATTTTCTAAATTATGTTCATGTAATATTTAAACATCAAAATCTTGTTTATTGCTTAAATTTTAATTCATCTCGAATCATTAATCATAATTTTTTTTTTCCTGAAGAAACTGCAGACATAAAGATTTTGAAAGATGACAACATAGCACATAGCTCGCCTGGGATTAGAGTGACCTCAATGCACAATAAATTTTTTTCAATTGCCATCATGGCAATGTCAAGGTCGAAATGTCTACAACTATGGTACTGCCAGAAAGCTCTCTTCATAGGGAAGTCACATACCAAATATAAACACCCTATCAGTTAACAACTAAGTTCTAGAAGCATGGTTAAAGTTTTTAAAAAATTGCCCTCAGGGCTAGGTCAAGATCAAAATGTCTAATAATATGGTGCTGCCAAAATGCTATCATCATAACAAAGTCACATACCAAATATGAACATCCAAGCATTAAATGTCTATCTTCTAGAAGCAATGTTTAAGTTTTTTTAAAATTTGTCCTGAGGGCAATGTCAAGGTCATAATATCTACAAATATGGTACCAACGAAAGCTCTCACAGTAATTAAGTAACATAAAAAATATGAACACCGTTCTCCTGAACGACTAACTTCTAAATGTGAGGATAAGATTCTTGTAAAAAATTGACCTAAGGCCAAGGTGAAGGTCAAAATGTCTACAAATATTGTACCACTAGAAAACTCTTATCATAAGGAAGTTACATACCAAATAAGAACACCCTACCAATAAAAGCCTACCTTCTAGAGGCAAGGTTAAAGTTTTTTAAAAATAGCCCTTAGGGCAAGGTCAAGGTCAAAATGTCTACAAATATGGTACTGCTAGAAAGATCTCATCATAAGGAAGTAACATACCAAATACGAACACCCTACCACTAAAAGCCTACCTTCTAGAGGCAAGGCTTATGTTTTTTAAAAATTGCCCTCAGGGCAAGGTCAAGGTCAAAATGTCTACAAATATGGTACTGCTAGAAAGCTCTCATCATAAGAAAGTTACATACCAAAAATATGAACATCCTACCACTAAAAGCCTACCTTCTAGAGGCAAGGTTTAAGTTTTTTAAAAATTGCCCTCAAGGCAAGGTCAAGGTCAAAATGTCTACAAGTATGGTACCGCAAGAAAGCTCTCATAACAAGGAAGACACATACCAAATATCAACATCCTAGCACTTCAGGTCTCCATTCCACAAACAAGGTTAAAGTTTTTGCTGACGACATCGA
This sequence comes from Modiolus philippinarum, assembly GCA_002080025.1. NCBI lineage: Eukaryota > Metazoa > Mollusca > Bivalvia > Mytilida > Modiolidae > Modiolus > Modiolus philippinarum. The sequence goes on along the minus strand of MJUU01073541.1, from coordinate 104,712 downwards.
CGCCGACGCCAAGGGTATGACAATAACTCTCTGGACATTCGTCCCGGGGAGCATAAAACATGATCAAATGTTGTACGGGATCTACTTACTACAGCTATAGATGGATCTAATTCGTTAATATTCATCATGCAAGGATTAGGACAATGATAACTGTCGTCATTACAATAATGTTCGTTGATATCGGTAGCTACTTGTGTCGTGTGAGGATCCAGATAAAATAATTTGTCACCTGAAAAATAATGAGACATCCTTTAGTCACTGTTATCACATATAATAAGATATAATTCTAATGTAATTGCAAGATCCAGTTTCATTGGTCAATGTCACTATCAATAAAGAAGCTATTTCTTGATAAATGCTTCTTGCTCATTAATACGTTCCGAGGTAATGAAACTAGTGCAGTATAAAGTGACATCAAATTCAGTGACAACATGAAAATGATAAAGTAGTTTCAAAGAAGATTTTCAAATGTGTTTTCATGGAATCCAAGGTTAAACTATGTTCTTTTCTGATGGCAGTCTTGGATGAAGTGCAAACCTACTGCACATCCTTTTTGAAGAAGATTATCTATGGACCATTGTGCCTAAGTTTGGTTATCAATCAATTTCAGATGAGGTCTTTGAACAGTTTTTCAAATGGTCCAATGTTAAACTCTGATAGAAGCCATCTTGGATGGTATGCTGACCTGCTCGTCACAGATTTTATAATGGACTACAAGAACACTGTTGAATGTGTCGAGTGTTTAATCATAATATCCATCAACGGCAAAAATCTTGGATAAGCTGCAAACTTTCTTAGGGCTATTCCAGAAATAATTGTATGGTGGGGGGGGGGGGGGGTCGGAAGGCACCTTAATGAAAATTTGATGGGTTGTGGGGTATATTAGAGACTTGCACTGAAGAAGCAATAAGACAAAGGAATCAAAATTTTATGCATGGTGGGTCCTTTTAAAAAGTGCCTTCCAACCCCTCCCCCCCCATACAATTATTTCTGGAACAGTCCTTAATACTTCACTTGAATGGGACCATTGTGCCTAAGTTTGGTAATATAAATAAGTTGTTTCAAAGGAGAAAAGCTTAGGAAGGATTTTAATGTATGGTTCACTTGATGCAGTTTTGGATGAGGTGTGGACTTCTTGGACACAATTTTAAACACGAAGGTTTATACTGCTGCCACTGTCATACTTTGTATGCATTTCTCGTTTTCTCAGATTTCGTTGTGTTGTTGTATATATTCTTGTAGTTTTGGAAAAGTCCTTTAGTAATTAAATTTTGTATCTATTTTCATATAATAACAAAAATATGTTTTTATGTAAATACTAGGGATGTCAACTCGAACAAAAATCAATACTCGAGTACTCGATAGTTTTATCGGGCGAGTACTCAAATACTCGCTCGGTCAAAAGGTTTTTATATGATAATATCGGTAGAACATGTGACTTATAATTGAGCTGCTTGTAGAAACCATCCCATTGTCATTTATTTCATCCAGTAGAAATTGTATTTTTTCTCAACTATATTTAACATCATTAATTTATCTGTTGATGATCAACAACAAATCAAGTAGTATTTAATTAATAGCTTGCATTTTTAATTGTTGACAATTTAATACAGATCAATGTGTTAATTGGGGAGAAAACATAAATAATTACATGACCTTAACTGGTTAATTAAGGGCATCTCAAACAGTTTCTTGTTACAGTGAAAACTGTCCAAACCGAACACTGAGAAAATCGAATTCTACGCTAAACCGAATCGATTTCAAAGTCCCGTTGCCTTTTCCTATTTGTTCAATGTTAATTTTCACTGCCGAAACCGAACCCTGTGTAAACCGAATACCGAACTAAAATTTAAGTCCTGATCCAATATGTGTATTGAAAAAAAAA
>MJUU01073541.1:85010-95137 GCA_002080025.1 Modiolus philippinarum | reverse complement strand
CCCCCCAACACCTTTGACCCCAATTATCTTGAAAACGGTAAGAGATACCAGAAATCTGTTGGCATATGTATGAAAGCATTCATTGAGAGGAATCTAATGGAAAAAATCCCATCGAAATCGGATAAAAAATAAAAATTTCCCACACGGACCAAATTTTGGTGCAATAAATTCTATTTTTAGAAATTGTGACCTTGACCTTTGACCTACTGACCCCAAAATCAATAGGGTTCTTGCCCTTCCCTATTCCTTCCATCTGTATAAGTTTTGTTTCAATCGGGCAAGGGATACTCAAGTTATCATCCGGAAACGACATCCTGAAACCCCCACCCCCCAACACCTTTGACCCAAATTATATTGAAAACGGTAAGAGATATCAGAAATCTGTTGGCATGTGTATGAAAGCATTCATTGAGAGGAATCTAATGGAAAAAATCCCATCGAAATCGGAACAAAAATAAAAATTTCCCACACAGACCAAATTTTGGTGCAATAAATTCTATTTTTAGAAATTGTGACCTTGACCTTTGACCTACTGACCCCAAAATCAATAGGGTTCTTGCCCTTCCCTATTCCTTCCATCTGTATAAGTTTTGTTTCAATCGGGCAAGGGATACTCACGTTATCATCCGGAAACGACATCCGGAAACCCCCCCCAACACCTTTGACCCCAATTATATTGAAAACGGTAAGAGATATCAGAAATCTGTTTGTATATGTATGAAAGCATTTATTGAGAGGAATCTAATGGAAAAAATCCAATCAAAATCGGATAAAATTTTCCCACACGGACCAAATTTTGGTGCAATAAATTCTATTTTTAGAAATTGTGACCTTGACCTTTGACCTACTGACCCCAAAATCAATAGGGTTCTTGCCCTTCCCTATTCCTTCCATCTGTATAAGTTTTGTTTCAATCGGGCAAGGGATACTCAAGTTATCATCCGGAAAGGACATCCGGAATGACGGAAAGGCGAATTCTATAGTCCCCCGCTTTCGCGAAAGGCGGGGGACAATAACAAAGGTAGTATCATTATTTTTTTTTAGCTGATAATTTGTAAACGAATGTTAAACAATATATACCAGTATATGTGTATTGCATATAAGACTATTAAAAAAAAATAATTTGTTTCTCAAGCCCCACCCATGTCTGCAAAAAAGTGTCCACATCAAAACTTTTTTTCTGAATTTCCACCATTTTTTTTCTGCAACAATAACTTTAAGCTCAAAATCTTACCAAAAACTTTATACGGGTTTGTTCCAATATCTTAGTTATTAAATTCAGATGTATCAAAAATGCGCCATGTAAGTGAAACCTAAATTAGATTTCAGTGACATCCAAGACACAATAAAATAAAATATTTTGAATGGCCTTATAAAAAGAGCAATTACTAGTAATACAAAATATCTTTTTAATTAATGTATGAATTATGCAATACAACCTGTCTATAAGTTAAATGATAATTTTTTTCAAAATCCCCAAAAATTGTTGAATTGCTACAAGAAAGCCTAAAAATATCAGTATGATTTAATACTTACTTATATCATGCTCAATAACAGTGTTGTCCATGGCAACATGAATAACTAATGAACTCCAGTCATCATAAACAACTAACTTCCTGTAAAACAAAGTGATAGTATGATAACAAGACATCTGTGATAAAAACACAATTCATCATCAAAAAAAAAAATGAAAAGTTAGTGGAATTTGACTGAAACCTGTCCAAAGCCACTTTGTAATCTGACGTGGTACGATTTAACATAATAGCCCTGATTCATCCATGTGTTCAATCTTGCTAAATTTTCAATGAAAAAAGAAACATATTATTGAATAATGCTCATCATCTATTGGCAAATGAAACAGTTATGCTCCTTCAAGTTTGGATGATAAATTATTCAAATTGGATGTTTGCTTATTTACTATGAAACTCTGAACATATATATCATGACATCATCAAAATACAAAAATACAAGTCGCAGGGGGTAAAATTTCCCGAGCCTGAAAGGCAAGGGATTTAAGACCCAAGACTTGTATTTTTGGCAAATGCCCTGACGTTCATGATATATCTGTTTAATTACAACAAATGTCTCTATCATTAAAGCACACGGATGACTCTGGGACAAATACGAAGGTAAAGAGGTATTTGCCAAAAATACAATGGCTACTAACCAAACAGAATGCAGCTTACTTACATAAGGTGTAATTATGATTAAAATATATACATTGTACTACATGTATTGAAGAATTAGACCCCTGAAAAATTTCTGTAAAACAGACTACCTGTTGTGTTTTTTGTTTTGAAGTGTTTTGATTTGAGCTATACTAAAAAAAGATAAAAAGGAAATAAACGAATAATAAAATAATAAAAATAAAATGATACGCCAGTCCACCGTCAACTCAAACTTTATGGCATTGTAATCAACCACAACAAAATTTTGATTAAAAAAAATCAAACAGAATATGTGCCTTACCAAGATGTAACAATTATAAAATTAATATGTAAAGTTATTGCATAGAAAGGTGTACAAAAATGAATTTTCAAAAAAATTCAAGTCCAAGGGCCATAACTGTTCACAAAAATCATTCAACAGGAATTGAATGTAAACTTAATCAGTAATTTATAAACATACAATCATATACTATATATCAAATCAACATATTTACGCATTGTAAAGAAAAGGTGGAGAAACTGATGTTTTTCAAAAATTTACGAAGTCCAAGGGCTGTAACTCCACACACAATCAACCAATCAGGGCTAAATTAAAACTTTGATCTGTACCTCAACTATATACACTCATATACCAAATATCAAGACAATATGTCAACCTGTTATAGAAAAAACTCTGTAAACCTATATTCAAAATTTCACCCAGTCCAAGGGCCATTACTCTGTACAAAATAAACCGACCGCAACCAAATTTCGACTTGATCTGTATCTCACCTAGATATACTCATATACCAAATATCAAATCAATATGTCAAGTGGTTACAGAAAAAAACTCCAGAAACCTATATTTTTCAAATTTCACTAAGTCCAAGGGCCATAACTCTATACAAAATCAACCGACTGGAACAATATTTTAAACTTGATCTGTATCTCACCTAGATATACTCATATACCAAATATAAAATTAATATGTCAAGCAGTTACAGAAAAAATCTCGGGAAACATTTATTTTTCAAAATTTCACAAGTCCAAGGGCCAAAACTCTGTACAAAATAAACCGACCACAACCAAATTTGATCTTGATCTGTATCTCACCTAGTTATACTCATATACCAAATATGAAATCAATATGCAAAGCGGTTCCAGAAATAATCTCCGGAAACCAAAAAAATTAATGGACGGACGGACAGACACACCCAAACACTATATGCCCCCTACTATCGTAGATGGGGCAAAAATAAAGGACAAAACCTCCTTGGCTTATACCATTCTTTACATGAAACTAGAGGTACTGCTGGACGCAGGAGGGCCCCGCAAAAGGCAGTCACTTCCTTTGTACCAAAATTATCAGCATTTGTTTATGAAAATATTTTAAAATAAAAAGTTAATAAAAGAAAATGTGTCCATGGGACACGGATGCCACCGACAGACATATACCAGCAAACAGGAAGTAGATGGGTTATAGACTTGAAAAGGATAGATACCATACAACTCATCATATCAAAGCTTTAGACCAAATATCAAATCATTACTGCCTACACAAGCTGAGAATTCCTTGACAAAAATTTTCGGACATGTGTACAGACGTACGGACGTACAGATGGAATGGGAGTTGTCGTCAAACAGGAAGTAGATGAGTTACGGACTTGAAAAGAGGAGACACGGTACAACTCATCATACTAAAGCTGCAGACCAAATATCAAATCATTACTGCATACACAAGCTGTGAAATCCTTGACGAAAATTTTCGGACGTACGTACAGACATACGGACGTACGGACAAGGGTAAAACTTTATGCCCCCGTCGTCTAACAGCGGGGGCATAACAAGGGTAAAACTTAATGCCCCCGTCGCCTAACGGCAGGGGCATAAAAAGTATCGGCAAATAGGAAGTAGTGGCACGGCAAACCTGAAAATAGCTTACATCCCTTCATCATGAAGCTTTACACCAAATATCAAATCATTCCCAGTTGTAGAGGCCAAGAAAACTTTGACAAAAATTTTCATCCATAGAGTGGTACAATAAAAAGTTAAAGTATCGGCAAACAGGAAGTAGTGGCATGGCAAATCTGAAAATTGCTTACACGGTACAACTCATCATCATAAAGCTTCATATCAAATATGAAATCATTCCCATTTGTAGAAGCCCAGAAAACTTTTGACGAAAATTTTTCATCCATAGAGTGGTATAATAAAAAGTTAAAGTATGGGCAAACAGGAAGTAGTGGCACGGCAAACCTGAAAATTGCTTACACAGTACAGCTCATTATCTTAAAGCTTTAGACCAAATGTGAAATCATTCCCACATGTAGAAGCCCATGCAGAAAACTTTGACAAAAAATTTCATCCATAGAGTGGTATAATAACTAGAGGCTCCCAGGAGCCTGTATTCCTCACCTGGCTTTCAGTTGCCACAATTAAGCTAACATTTTAAGTTATACAATTGAACTTAAGACTCTCAAACAAACTTTGTTAGCTCAAACACCACCAATATCTTGAACTGTATTTAAAGTCTGATCTTGTTTACTATATTTCTTTGCTGTGCTTTTTTGACAAAAATGAACTTGCTTATGACCACTTTCAACACTGGTTATGAAGTTGAGACATAATTTTGTAAATGGCTGTCAAAAACAATTTTTAAAACCATATTTCTAAGTCACCAAATCAATATTTATATGGAAACCAAGTTCCATTGAAATAGGAAAATGTTGAATGTTCCCGCCCTTTTTTTGGCGTCCATTTTGAAAATGGCAGTCAGCGAACAATTCTTAACATCAGTTTTGAATTCACAACATCAATATCCACTTAGAAACCAAATTTCATTGAAATCAGACAATTTTGAATTTTCCCGCCTTTTTTTGGCAGCCATTTTAAAATGGTGGTGAACAAACAATTTTTAACATTGGTTTGAATTTGCGACATCAAAACCTATTTAGAAACCAAATTCCATTGAAATTGGACAATGTTGAAAACCAAATTCCATTGAAATTGGACAATGTTGAATTTTCCCCCTTTTTGGGCGGCCATTTTGAAAATAGCGGTCAACAAACAATTTTCAGTATCTGTTTTGAAGTCGCAACATGAATATCCTTTTGGAAACCAAATTTCATTTAAATCGGACAATGTTGAATTTTCCCGCCTTTTTTGGAAAATGGCGGTCAACGAACAATTTTCAACACTGGTTTTGAAGTCGAAACATCAATATCTATTTGGAAACCAAATTTTATTGAAATCGGACAATGTTGAATTTTCCCACCTTTTTTTTGGCAGCCATTTTGAAAATGGCAGTCAACGAACAATTTTATACACCAGTTTTGAAGTTGCCACAGCACTGCAAACATTTTATCAATTTACACTTAACCTTCATCTTCTCAAGTTACGAAAATAAAAGACTACAAAATATGAAAATTAGAAAATTCCATGGAAAAGGGCAACAACTCCTACAAAGATTTTTGGATTTTCTTCAAAATTTCAGGGTGGGTAGATCTTGATAAGCTAAAACTTTTTGCAATTCACACTTGACTTCTATCAGGTAACACTTTTTAAAATAAAAAATAAAATATATTAAAATTTAGAAAATTTTACAGAAAAAGGGCAATAAATCCAACACTAGTTTTCGGATTTTCTTTAAAATTGCAGGGAGGGTAGATTTTGACATGCTGATTATTTTCACTTCCAATCAAATTTTTGATATCTGTAACGGTTTTCGAGTTATTTGGAAAATAAAGGGCTACGCCAAGCGCAGCATGATATGACCGCAGCATGTCGACCACTGAAATTTGAACAAGTTTTAATTAGAATTAATATGGACACAGTAATTTGCTGGACACAATAAGAAAAATCTGTTTCACATATTTTGAAATATTGCAATATGGCCCCTTTGACCCTTTATAGCTTGGAAACCCTAAGAGCTACGCAAAATCTATTGCCATAGTAGTGAAAGCTTACACAATGAGAATAATCCAAAGAAAAAAATTTGATGAAAAATGGAAGATTTCACATATTTCTAATAATTGCAATTTTGGCCTCTTTGACCCCTTATATCTTGGAAACGTTAAGAGCTACGACAAATCTGCTGACATACTACTGAAAGCTTACAATGAGAGGAATCCAACATAAAAAATCCCATCAAAATCTGATGAAAAATAAAAATTTTAGGTTATCCCCATGTTTGCAATTTTGGCCCCCATTGGGCCCCTCATAGCTTGGAAAGGAAACAACTAATCAAAAATCTGATGGTGCAGCACTAGTTAATTTTTCATAAGGAATCCATTGCAAAAAATAGTAATGGTGGATTACATGATACCCCGCCACGTTTCACAAAATTTCTAAGTTAAAAGGGGCATAACTCCACAACGATGTGTACGGCTGAACCCAAATTATACGAGGCCTGTGTGTTGTGGTTAACAATTTACATACCATGTTTGAAGACCGTATGTTATATCACTCACAAGTTATCAGTACAAAACCCCAAAATTTGCAAAATTTCAAAGTTTCAAGGGGCATAACTCCAGAACCCTTTGAACCCAAAATCGAATTTGACCTGAGTTTTGTGGTGAACAACTTGCATACCAAGTTTGAAGACCTTGTGTTATTTCATTCACAAGTTATCAGTCGGAACCCCTAAAATTTGCAAAATTTCTAAGTTTAAAGGGGCATAACTCCAGAACCCCTTGGACCTCGGAACCCAAAATCGTACTTGACCTGAGTTTTGTGGCGAACAACTTGCATACCAAGTTTGAAGACCTTGTGTTATTTCGTTCACAAGTTATCAGACGGAAACCCTAGAATTCGCAAAATTTCAAAGTTTCAAGGGGCATAACTCCAGAACCCCTTTGACCTCTGAACCCAAAATCGATCTTGACCTGAGTTTTGTGGTGAACAACTTGCATACCAAGTTTGAAGACCTTGTGTTATTTCGTTTACAAGTTATCAGTGGGAAACCCTAAAATTCGCAAAATTTCAAAGTTTCAAGGGGCATAACTCCAGAACCCCTTAGACCTCTGAACCCAAAATCGAACTATTCCTGAGTTTGGGTGAACAACTTGCATACCAAGTTTGAAGACCTTGTGTTATTTCGTTTACAAGTTATCAGTCAGAAACCCTAAAATTTGCAAAATTTCAAAGTTTCAAGGGGCATAAGTCCACAACCCCTTGGACCTCTGAACCCAAAATCGACCTTGAGCTGAGTTTTGTGGTGAACAACTTGCATACCAAGTTTGAAGACCTTGTGTTATTTCGTTCACAAGTTATCAGTCGGAAACCTTCGGGGGACGGACGGAGGGATGGACGGACGGACAGACGGATGGATGGACACACGACTGAGGGTATCACATAATACCTCACCACTTAGTGTGGCGGGGTATAAAAACTGCATCAAAATCAGACTTAAAATAAAAAATATTAAAGTTTTTGAAATTCGCCGCTTTTGGGCCCATTTATCTCGTAAACGGTACATGCCACATGAAATCTGTTGCATACTCCAGAATGGAAATTATTTAAGGAGTTCACTGAAAGAAACCCCATCAAAATCCGATAAATAATAAACATTCTACAGTAAAATATGTGAAAACACCAAATTTTTCCCTTTTTGGCCCCTTTTTTAGAAACGGGAGGGGCCACAAAACCCAAAACCATTCCCAGCCTTCCTTTGGTGCCAAGGAACATTGTGTTAAAATTTCAGAAGGTTTGATCAACTGGAACTTGAGTTATTGACCAAAAACAAAAGTGTCTACAGACAACAACGACGCCGACCACGACAATGACGACGACGATGACGACAGCGCCATACCATTATACGACCACAATTTTTTTGCGGTCGTATAAAAATGCAATTTACCCCTTTGTTCTATTTTTAGTAACAGCAGACATGTTGCTTGGTTTTGGGACTAATGGAACACAATTTTGAAACTGTTTACCCTGGTGATTATTCAGGTCAAGTTTGGTAACAATTGGCCCAGTGGCTTAAGGATGTAGTAAGGTGAGTTTTTTGAAATTCCTAGATGTCATTCGGATTTCTCGGATTTTACCCATTATTATTATGTAATATATTTTGCCCCATTACACCCAATTTTCTAGTCATCAAAGTCTTCAGTAGGTCATTTAAGGTCAACAAGCAAAATTTCATTAGATTGTAGATTTTTCTTCCATGCAAAAGCAACCAATAGTATTTCCATGTTAAACTAAGGTAAAAGTCCAAGAGAACATTTTCCCGCCAATTCATAAAATGTGGAATATCTTGAAAACAAGGTCCATTACCTATAAATATTCTAGCTGATATTATTCCTTTACCAATGCTCTTCAATTAATGGTATCAATTTAAATTCGTAGACTTATTTAATTTCACCTTACTAATCCTTAAGAGGAGAAGATTTTTTAAATTGATGACAAAATGTATCAAATTTCTTAAATTTTACCAATAAAGGACAAAAACTCCTATATGGGTAGTCAGATTTTCTTAAAAATTTCAAGGTGGCTAGATCTTGATATGCTGAACATTTTTGCAATTTAAAGTTGACCTCTATCTATTATAGTTTTTGTGATAAAAAATAAAGAATATCAAATTTTGAAATTTTAACGGAAAAAGGGCCATAACTCTAAGACAGGTTTTCGGATTTACTTCAAAATTGCAGGGCAGGTAGATCTTGTCATGCTGATCACTTTTACTCTGTCAGATTTTTATTATCTGTAATGGTTTTTGAGTTATTTGCCAAAAACAGCAATTTACCCCTATGTGCTATTTTTAGTAACGGCAGCCATGTTGTTTGGTCCTCGGACTAATCGAACACAATTTTGAATCTAGATACCCTGGTGATGATTCAGGCCAAGTTTGGTTAAAATTGGCCCAGCAGTTTCAGAGGAGAAGATTTTTGAAAAAGTTTACGACGGACAGACGCCAAGTGATGGCAATAGCTCACATGGCCTTTTAGGCCAAGCAAGCTAAAAAGTTAAAGTATCGGCAAACAGGAAGTAGTGGCATGGCAACCCTGAAAATTGCTTACACGGTACAACTCATCATCATAAAGCTTCAGACCAAATATGAAATCATTCCCATCTGTAGAAGCCCAGAAAACTCTGACGAAAATCTTTCATCCATAGAGTGGTATAACCAGAGGCTGCCAGGAGCCTGTATCACTCACCTGGCTTTCAGTTGCCACAATCATGGTAACATTGTAAGTTATACAGTTGATCTTCAGTTTCTCAAACTTTTGTAGCTCAAACACCTCCAATATCTTGAACTGTTTTTAAAGTCTGATCATGTTTTACTATATTTCTTTGTTGGGCTTTTTTGACAAAAAATGTTCTTGCTAAGGACCACTTTCGACACCAGTTTTGAAGTCGAGAAGACTCAAGATGTCATTTTGTAAATAGCAGTCAACAAATAATTTTCAACATCGGTTTTGAAGTCGCAACATCAATATCAACTTCTAAATCAAATTTCATTGAATTCGGACTAAGTTGAATTTTCCCGCCTTTTTTGGCGGCCATTTTGAAAAAGGCGGTCAACGAACAATTTTTAACATCATATTTGAAGTTTTGACTTCAAGACCAATTTGGAAATCAAATGTCATTGAAATCCGACAATGTTGAATTTTCTTGCCTTTTTTGGCGGCCATTTTGAAAATGGCGGTCAATGAACAATTTTCAACACTGGTTTTGATGTCGCAACATCAATATCTATTTGGAAACCAAATTTCATTGAAATCGGTCAATGTTGAATTTTCCCGCCCTTTTTGTTTGCCATTTTGAAAATGGCGGTCAACAAACAATTTTCAACACCAGTTTTGAAGTCGCAACATCAATATCTATTTGGAAACCAAATTGGCGGCCATTTTGAAAATGGCCATCAACATCAATTTTCAACACCGGTTTTGAAGTCGCAACATCAATATCTATTTGGAAACCAAATTTCATTGAAATCGGACAATGTTGAATTTTCCCGCCTTTTTTGGCGGCCATTTT
>MJUU01073541.1:66942-84740 GCA_002080025.1 Modiolus philippinarum | reverse complement strand
AAAAAATGCAAACATTTTGAAAATTTTACGGAAAAAGGGCTATAACTCCGAGATGGGTTTTCAGATTTTCTTTAAAATTGCACAGTGGGTAGATCTCATCATGCTGATCATTTTCACACCGTGTCAGATTTTTGACATCTGTGACGGTTTTCGAGTTATTAGCCAAAAACTGCAATTTACCCCTATGTTCTATTTTTAGCAATGGCGGCCATGTTGTTTGACCAGCCGACTAATCGAACACAATTTTGAGAAGCCATACCCTGGTGATGATTCAAGTCAAGTTTGGTTACATTTGGCCCAGCGGTTTCAGAGGAGAAGATTTTTGAAATTGTTGACGGACAGACAGACCACAGACGACAGACGACGGACGCATAGTGATGGCAAAAGCTCACATGGCCTTTTAGGCCAGGTGAGCTAATAAAAAGTTAAAGTATCGGCAAACAGGAAGTAGTGGAAAGGCAAACCTGAAAATTGCTTACACGGTACAACTCATCATCATAAAGCTTCAGACCAAATATGAAATCATTCCCACCTGTAAAAGCCCAGGAAACTTCGACCAAAAAAATTGTTGACGGACAGACGGACGGACGGACAAAGTTTAAACTATAGGGCAACGGAATCTCGATGTAGGGCCCTAATAAACTAAATTGATATCACCATAATATCTATAAGTCTTTTCATTAAAATGTTTTAGGCATTCGTCTATTTGTTACTCTTACATTACATTTAGTAAATATACTTTCTCCTCATCAGAAACGTGTTTGAATTTCAGATAGCTGAACTTTGGACATCATACCAAAGAACACACAGGATAAAGCCTCTGACTTGATTCTTGCTTACTATTAAATTCTCTCTTTTTTAGTTGTAGCTTTTGTTGCCCTTTTTAGCTCACCTGGCTATGCCAGGGTGAACTTTTGCCATCACTTGGCGTCCGTCGTCCGTCCGTCGTTAGCTCACTTTCAAAAATCTTCTCCTCTGAAAGCACTTGGTCAAATGGAACCAAACTTTAACTGAATCATCACTAGGGTATCTAGTTTCAAATTTGTTATTTTGTATGTCTTAGGTCAAACAACATGGCTGCCGTTACTAAAAATAGAACATAGGGGTAAATTACAGTTTTTGGCAAATTACTCAAAAACCGTTACAGATATCAAAAATCTGACAGGTGTAAAAATGATCAGCATGTAAAGATCTACATATGCTGAAATTTTGAAGAAAATCTGACAACCCATCTAAGAGTTATTGCTCTTTTCCGTAAAATTTTCAAAATTTTGATGTTTTTTATTTTTTATTGAAAAAACTATAACAGATAGAGGTTAAGTTTAAATTGCAAAAATGTTCAGCATGTTAAGATCTACCCACATGGATATTTTGAAGAAAATCCAAGTACCTATATATGAGTTGTGGTCCTTTATTGGTCAAATTTTTCGTGATTTTTTACTTTATGTCCTATATTTCAAAAACGCTTTGAGATAGAGGTCAAGTTTAAAATGCAAAAATGTTCAGCATGTTAAGGACTATATTTTATTGAACACATTCAAGTTTTCCAACCGCTTCCAAGATGGCCGCCAGCGGGGAACTTAGTTTACCATTTGACCTAATGGGAAAATTCATACAAAGAACTTCTTCTTGAGAACCACTGAATGGATTTGAACGAAACTTGGCATGAATGATGCTTATGAGGTGCTGACGAAGTGTTGATACTTTAGTGCCGATCCATCCTACAACATGGCCGCCAGCGGGGATCTTAATTTTAACATTGGACCCTATGGGAAAATGCATACAAAGAACTTTTACTTTAGAACCACTGAATGGATTTGAACCAAACATGGCATGAATGATGTTTATGAGGTGCTGACCAAGTGCTGACCTATGGGAAATGCACACAAAGATCTTCTAGAGAACTGCTAAATGGATTTAAATCAAACATGACATGAATGATGCCTGTCAGGTGCTGACCAAGTGTCACCAGCTGTGAACTTAAGTTAACAAAAGATCTTCTTCTAGAGAACTGCGGAATCCAAACTTTGCTTATGAGAAGCTGACCAAGTGTTGTTACTTCAGTTCTGATCCATCATGCATACAAAGATATCATGGAAAACCATTGAATGGATTCAATTTAAACATTGCATAAATGAAACTTGTGAGATTTTGATTTGACCAAGCGTGTTACTTTGGTGCTGATCCGTCTTCCGACATGGCCACCTGAGTAGCAAAACATAGTTTAACATTGGACCCAGTGGGAAATGCATAAAAAGATCTTCTCCTCTGAGACTGCTTGAACAATTTCAGTAGAATTTTGATATGATAGTCCTTATGTGACCCTCTTCAAAGTTTTATGTTAAATAGCTGCCAGCAGGGAACGTAGATTAACTTAGTCCCTTACGTTTGGAAACTGCATTCAAAAATCTTCTCTGAAACTGCTTGAACAATTTTAATTAAATTTTATAAAAAGTTTCTGATTCTTATGTACATACACCACCAAAGACGGACCATCAATTTGGAATTATAGTGCTGCAGGTCCCAGGTGAGCGATACAGGCTCTTGAGAGCCTCTTGTTCCTATATTGACATATTTGAATTTTCAGTGCCATGCTAGACTCTTTGATACAGTTCATCAGTCTTTTGTAAATAACTTTAAAAAAATATATTCCAATACAAAATGTCAGGAAACTTAAAAATTATAAGGAAGTTTTAAGTTTTGTTGGAATAACCCAAGTCATTTGTTTAGCATCATACCAATATAATGATAGCAAGATGAAAGTAAATAAAAATCATTTATGACTGTGACTTCGGTATTTTGTTATTTATACTGTCTGATATGGTTAACAGATTGATCTACACATGCAAACTCAATTTATTAATTTTTGGACAGTTTATAGGGGGTCTAATATAGCAGGAAATTTCCACATGATTATATTAGAAGAGAATAGCATTCTTCGATTTTAAAAACATGTGTTTAAATATGTGTGATCATGAGAAAAAGACCTTGCCTTGCACTCGTTTGTCAACATTTTGTGACAGATGCTCTCAACTGAAAGTTGCAGATACCTTTTGGCCACCTCAACATTTTGTTGAGACCATTTGGTTTACCAGGCGTGTCTATTAAATTAGAAATGGATGCCATCAAATTAGATATTGATGCTGTTAAATTAGATAATTTAACTTTCAAATAAGTGATTTCACTAGGGATGTTCCTGTTAAATTAGGGATGTTTCTGTTAGATAAGGGATGTTCCCGATAAATCAGACATTTTGCAGTTAAATTAGATATTTTACCTGTAAAATTTAAGATTTTGTTTTTCTAAATATAATAATCATGATTATTATGTAGTTGCTTTGATTTTACATTTGCAATGTTGATGAGAGGTGAATAAATAAACATATTCACCTGCTGGAGGGATATTCACTCTGTCATAATGTATTGTACTACAAAATGTATATAACAATCATGGTCTTTTGTATCAGTGAATATGCTTTTTTATTGACCTGCAAACAGATATTCACCTGAGTGATGGTCTCATTGAATATAGGTTTACAGGTCAATAAAAAGTGAATTCACCTCTGCAAAAGGCCATAATTGTATAGAATTTCCTGCTCTTTTGCTTCAAAGTTTTGTTTATTTCAATAAAGATTTGTTTCCATTGTGCACTTCAAACAGAGTAAGGAATATGGTGTTCATGGTGAATTTATGTCAGCACAAACTGCATCAAACTTACTTTAAAACTTGTGCTACAGTATTAGGACCAAACCACTGCCCTATATTCTTCCCCTCAGACACTCCCATGGATGCTAAAAAAGAAAACATTTCCTTAAAAGTACATGATATATTTATTTGCACTAAAACTTGTGCTACAGTATTCGGACCAAACCACTGCCCTATATTGTTCCCCTCAGACACTCCCATGGATGCTTAAATAAGATAAAACATGATATATTTATTTGCATTAATTTTATAACATGTTTACAAGAAAAAAAACAAGTGTGGACCCAAATTGATGTCTCACCCGTCCCTGCTTGATCGCAAAATTGATGTGAAAACTCAAACTGCCTAAATCAGAAAACTTAACATGTTCACTAGACTGTTAAATTAGATTAACTGACAAAAGCAATATAGCAGACTGTCACATATCACCCAAAAGTTCAAAACCAAAATTCCAAATATTAATGACCTACCACTAATAGATACTGAAAAACCAAATATGTTCACTAGATCATGAAAATGAGGTCAAGGGCTAAAGCCAAATAGCAGGCTGTCATCTTCCATCTAAGACAAACCCACACACCAAATATTATTGAACTTGCATTAATAGATACTAGGAAACTTAACATGATCACTGGACCATGAAATTGAGGTCACAGACAAAAGCCATATAGCAGACTCTCATGTACTATGCAAGACCAACATATAAACCAAATATCATTGACCTACCACTTATCGTTACTGAGAAAATGACCTAATCACAAAAACTTAACATGCTCACTAGACTGTGAAATTGAAGTCAAGGACAAAAGCCATATGACAGACTGTCATGCACTACCTAAGACCAACCTACATACATTTTTGTACCATATATCATTGACCTACCACTTATAGTTACTGAGAAACTAAACTAAGCACAAGAAAACTTAACATGTTCATTGGACCGTGAAATTAAGGTCACAGACAAAAGCCATATAGCAGACACCCATGTACTACTCAAAACCAACCTATATACCAAATACCATTGACCTACCACTTATAGTTACTGAGAAACTAAACTAAGCACAAAACTTAACATGTTCATTGGACCGTGAAATTGAGGTCACAGACAAAACACATATAGCAGACTGTCATATACTACTCAAGACCAACCTAAATACCAAATATCATTGACCTGCCACTTATAGTTACTGAGAAAGTGACCTAATCACAAAAACTTAACATGAAAGTTTATGCCGTCGCTGCCGCCCCGCCGTCATACTTTGTACGCATATGTCTCGCTTTCCGCGACGAGACAAAAATAATTGAACAAATCTTGTATACTAAGAATTTTTTCTCTGTCTTTGACAATCTTATTACCTACACTATCAAAAGGCTTATCATATTAAAGATTTACAAGAGCAATACATAAACAGTTACAATATTCATCCTTTTTGAGTCAATATAAAGCTAGAAAGAAGTAAATATATTGGTTTTAATCGATGAAGGCCAATGGCCGAAACGTCTTGGTATGGTTATGAAGAACACAATATATTATCAATGAAACATTCCCTATGGAATTTATCAAAGGTTTTACTCCAGTTAATAACGCTATGCCTGCATAATAGCCTTTGCTGTGGCTGTGATTAAAATATAGAGCATAAAGTTTAATTATCCTGGAATATTTCTAACATCACAGTGATACAGTTTGGTACAATTACCTATCTGATGAATGGAATAATATGCATTCTTCTTATCGAGAAACATTTCTAAAACTTTTCTGTACTTTTCATCATACACATTCTTTTTCCACCTCCAATCTGTAAACATAATAAAACGTTTGCAAGACAACTTGTGGAGTCCATAAAAAGATTCCCTATGCGAGAGATGTATGCTCTCTACCAGTATATATTTCAGTAATGGTGTACTTGTTCGTGAGAGAATATCTCACATGGATATACTATCATAAAAGCAAATATTGGTATTTCTTTTTTGTAATTTCAAAATGTAATTCTGACCACCTGTCATAAAAGCAAATATTGGTATTTCTTTTTTGTAATTTCAAAATGTAATTCTGACCACCTGTCATGCCTGTTGAAAGTGCCCACATCAAACTATTTTATAATGCCAAGTTTTCTTACAATCAACTTGATGAGAGCCCTGTGTTTGTCTATGTTGTAATCATCCATTTGCTTAAGACACTAGCGCTTTTGTCGGAAATGGATGACAGTTATTGTAAGAGTGCTTTGCCAGTTTAATTAATGTTTGTTGACAATCCTGCATCCATGACCAGAAAAGACATGACTGTATCGTTGTTCAACAATCAGCAAAGAATTCCGCTCAAACCGGTGCTAGGGGCCGTCTTGAACTTACTATGAGGTATGAGCAAAGCTCATTGTTGAAGGCCTGATGGTGACTCAAAATCAAGTTGAAGTACAACAATAAAAGTGTTGTTCCTTAGATTGTTTTTACCGTGTATTTGTAGAGACTTTGTCTCATGTGCATTTACTCCTTATCTTTTCATTTACCATTGATACGTCAAGATTATCAAAAGTTACTCATAAAGGACCATCCCGAGTGCAGCATGACCATACAAGCATTCTGAACAGGAGTACATCGATCAGGTCAACTGTTGCAAAAAATGAACATGATGAATGTAGACATTAGACGGCTAGGGCCGTCTTGAACTTACTAGTTGATGTGAGCATAGCTAATTGATGAAGGCCTCATGGTGACTTCAACATGAAGAACAACAATAAAAGCATTGTTTTACTATGTATTTGTAGAGACTATTTGTCTTACGTGCATAATACATTGTATCCTTTCATTTTTTAAGTTAATATGGTAATGCTGGGTTAGAAGAGTTTATCAAAATTTTGAGCAGCAAACATATTACATCATTCAAATTTTCAAGTGGTATACCTAATTTTGTAACATTTCATCAAAATCAAAGCACCCATTTTAGAGGACATGAGCTGACAAGGTAGACCCACATTTTTCCAGAAAATATTCAATGAAGAATTATCTCCCCTTCCAAATTTTGAGCAGCAGTCATATTATTTCATGCACATCTTCAGGTGACATACTACAACTAAGTAACATTTAATCAAAATCCAAACAGCTGTTGAGAACATGCGCTAACATGTTTCCTTGTTCCTTTTTTCCAGAAAATATTCAAAGACAAATTTTCTGTCCTACAAAATTTCAGGCAGCAACTATATTACTTTATGCAAATCTTCAGGTGGTATACTACAACTGTCTAATATTTCATCAATTAAACAAGGGAACCGTTTAAGAGGACATGCACTCACAACGTCCCTCCTTTTTTTCAGAAAATATTTTAAAGACTGATTATCCCGTTTTAAAATTACAGGAAGCAACCATAGTACTTCATCTCATCTTAAGGTATTTTGCTGCAACTGTATAATATTTCATAAAAATCTAATCAGCCATTTAAGAGGACATGCTTTGACAAGATTCAACCCTTTTTCCAGAAAATACTCATAAAGATTACATCCTCTTTAAAATTTCATGCAGTAACCATATTACTTCATGCACATCTTCTGTGTGGTATATTACA
Organism: Modiolus philippinarum; assembly: GCA_002080025.1. NCBI lineage: Eukaryota > Metazoa > Mollusca > Bivalvia > Mytilida > Modiolidae > Modiolus > Modiolus philippinarum. The sequence continues at coordinate 77,480 of MJUU01073541.1, read as the reverse complement.
ACTGTGTACTATTCACTAAAATCCCAGCAGCTGTTTAGGAGGACATGCGCTGACAAGGTACATGAACGGACAGACAGACGGAAGGACAGGGTTATTTCTATACACCCTCTCAAACTTTGTTTGCGAGGGGTATAATTAGTCTAATAAATGATTCATACCTCTACCACAGTGTCTGTTTAATAATGCCTGGGCTAACATCATCTGTCCACATCTTAACATACATCCCCACCCTGTGTCTGATGTTGGCCCTGTACCACCTAAAATACAAAACAACAAATCTACTGTGTTATCATTTATTTTCGTCAGGATAAAAATTTGTTGATTGCATATTTAAAACAATTTTGTCAGAACAAATTTTCGTGGAATTCATAACATATTTAATCATTTGTATTATTGCAAATAAATTCATGGGGATTTAATTTAGTTGATAAATCTTACCCATGAAATAAACAAAATTTAATCCACGGCACATAATTCTGCTTTAACAGTATGTTAATAATTGTTTCAATATGATTCTTTGAAGTGTATTGATGTTAAGATCGTATCCAAAACAACGGCAGTAGAATACCGAAGGAACAAAGCACAAGATTACATAAATCAAAGTCCAGAGACAAGGCAAAAGCAAGAACACCAGAAGACGGAAGACCAAAGACACCACATGCCCACAAAACACACGAACACTACATATACAACACAAAAAACTAAAGCACTAACAGTGTGAACTCTCAAAAAACAGAGTGACATCAGGTGCTCTGGAAGGGTAAGCATGTCCTGGTCTGTATACAGCACCCGTCACACTGTCAGTGGGTCAATCCAGGGTAAAGTCAAAACCGGTAATGTCAAATCCGGGAAGACATGAATCTAGCTGAAAATGTCAGTTTTTTTATTTGTGACATTGACATTTCATATCGATCTATGATGTCGTGGTGACGGCCATAGAATTTCTGAAAGGACGAAAGTAGCAACGGCTGAACATATCCAAGAGTATATTGGGCCAGTGCCCACAGTCAATAGCAGTGACATTGTTGTCAGTTCAAAACTAGTGTACTTAAGACTTTTTTGTAAACAAGCTCTCTTTAGCACACATTGTATATGGTTTCTGCATTTTCATCCACACATCATTTTGTAATTTTTCACTTATGAACCCTATCATTGACCTTGAATATTAAAAGGAAGAATCTACACCTCATGGATAACAAGTATGTCAAGTTAAAGAGTTTGTGCCAGGTTTTGTTTCTTGCATTTTGTATGCAAAGGAAAAAATCACTGACTAACCTATTGACGGAAAACTTCCGGTGTCTCACTTAAACTCAAGTCTTGCCTCAATAATAAATGACCTATAGCTACCTGTTGAAGGCAAACTTTTCCAATGTCTCACTTTAACTCAAGCCTTGCCTCAATAACAAACAACCTACCTATTGATGGAAAACTTTTCCTATGTCTTTAACTCAAATCTTGCCACAATAACAAATGACCTATAGCTACCTGATGGAAAAACTTTTCCTATTTCTCACTTTAACTCAAGCCTTGCCTCAATAACAAATAATCTACCTATTGAAGGAAAACTTTTCCTATATGTTAACCATATTAACAAACGAACTACCTATTGAAGGACAACTTTTCCGATATGTTAACCATGACCTACCTATTGAAGCAAACCTTTTCCTATTTGTTAACCACGATCTACCTATTGAAGGAAAACTTTTCCTATATGTTAACCACCACCTACCTATTGAAGAAAAACTTTTCCTATATGTTAACCATGGCCTACCTATTGAAGGAAAACTTTTCCTATATGTTGACCATATCAACAAATGACCTACCTATTGAAGGAAAACTTTTCCTATTTGTTAACCATATTAACAAATGACCTACCTATTGAAGGAAAACTTTTCCTGTATGTTAACCAAGACCTACGTATTGAAGGAAAACTTTTCCTATATGTTAACCATATTAACAAATGACCTGCCTATTGAAGGAAAACTTTTCCTATATGTTAACTTAGTGGTTAGTCTTCCAGGGAAGACATGTGTCGCCTGCGTAATAACAAAATATGATAAGTCATGTCAAACAGGAAGTGGGCAAGCGAGAGATCCAAAACTCTGTTACATGGTATAGGTCTTCATACTGACACTTCATGCCAAAAAAGCTCCGATACATGGTTCCTGAGAAAAATGCGACACAAATTTTCGTGACGCCGACGACGCCGACGTCGCGGACGCAAGACGACGGATAGTGATCCCTATATGTCGCCACTGCGTGAACACAGGCAACACAACAACGACCTACCTGTTGAAGGAAAATTTTTCCTTTATGTTAATCACGACCTATCTATCAAAGGAAAACTTTTCCTATATGTTAACCATGGCCTACCTATACAGGGAAAACTTTTCCTTTATGTTAACCACGACCTACCTATTGAAAGAAAAGGACAAGGTACGTTTTGGGTCAAAATCTGCCCTGAAAATTGAAAAAAATAAAACAACTGGAATACACTCACAGAGTGCATACATGTATTCCTTAAGACATATTCCGAAAATAACTGGTATGCTTCTTTGTTCTGGTTCCTTATTTCAGTCGTCATAGCAACAGTTTCCACGCGCACATGAACGAAAATGCCAAAAAATTGCATTTTTACATGTCAACAGCAGCATTTTTCATATTGTCCGCATGCGTCGCCCAAGACGAAACTTTGTGAAAATATTCAATTTCAACCGGACATCCTACAGTTTAAATATCTTTTTGGGCGATGCATGCGGAGGTAGTTAAAATATAACAAATATGTGCCACTGAAGACCTTCCGGACATGGACAAGTACATAACAAAGTCTTTAATTGTGCGTTCCGGTTGTGATTATTCCCCTATTTTTGTTTTCCTGTCGTGATCCTCGAATGACCTTACAGTTAACGCATGTGATGGAATGAAATGGCATGTGATGGAATGAAATAATCAAACATTTCATGTATGGTTCAGAAAGAGCAACTAATAAATCAATTAATCTAGTTCAATAAATCACAGATTATTTTCAGTTAGGGGAATCCCAAATTTAAAAATACCTTGGTGTNAGTCAAAAAGGCGTCAAAGAAGCTTCCTGTGCCATAAGGGTTTCAGTCCATTATTCAAGGGTCTATGTAGAAAGCCCTTTTTACATAATTTTGCTATCTTTGGATAAGATGTCTTATAAGAGATTGTACTACTGTTATATCTTCTTTCTATTATTATACACAGAACTAACATTGACAAATATCCCCCCAATATAAAGGATATCACTAGACATACTCGGTTCATCTCCTGAATTCATACAATGTACTAAGATTTTACGACATTCCTGTATCATTCTTAAAATATTTCACTTATAGTGTCTTGCATTGAATTTAAAAATATTTCCCTTTATATTATTATAATACATTGTTCTGGTAGTGTTTTGTTTTTAGTTTGTGTATGAGATGTCCCAATCAGATACTTTGTAACAAGATACAATGTACTCTCTTCTCTTTTGCAGGTTTTTTCGCAGAGTCATTATAACAGTTCTGATATCTCAATAATGTTTCTTGTAGTAATTTGTTTTTTTGTAAAATTAAGCAAATATAACATACCATACAAACTACTGTATGCCTGTCCTAGTAAATAGACTGGTTCTTCTGTCTGTGGAAAGTCATCGTATGTAACAGGACCAGCGTCGTAGGTAAATGTACCGACTGTAAAATACAAGTTTTTGAAAATGGTATTTTCTGGTATCATAAACATAAATATTATGAAAGAAACGATGTAAAACATTGATCTATAATTGTTGCAGATTTTTACGATGTAAAACATTGATCTATAATTGTTGCAGATTGTTAAGATGTAAAACATTGATCTATAATTGTTGCAGATTGTTACGATGTAAAACATTGATCTATAATTGTTGCAGATTGTTACGATGTAAAACATTGATCTATAATTGTTGCAGCAATTTAACATTTCACTGCTACTTAATAATGTTAATGTGGGGTGAAATGTAGAATGCTGTTAATTTATTTGAAAAGAAATTTCATAATCACATTACAGATTTATATGGGTGAAGTTATTAGTGATGGAAGTAATAAATAGTATTCTTGTTTGTCTATAGGAATTCCTTTATATACATTTTGTCTACCTATGAAAGAAGCCTTCTGTATATGTGATGTGGTGATAGTGTACATTTACAGCTTAAAATAATTCTTTAATTAGCAGTCTAGTTATCATTTAAAGTATCATTTTCAACTATAAGAATAAAGTTTCAAAATACCATATAGTTTAATCTGGCATATGTGGTTTCCAAGATGTGACAGAATTTTTTTGTGACGTGGACGATGATGGCGACAACTGTGTGAAGGCATGCAACAAAAAAATACATGTATGCATGTGTACTTGTTGTTTTTCTTTTCTCACATAAACTTATTGTTTTTCTTCTTTTATATATAAGGAGTCTCATTAGGGGTCACTTCCAGAAATCCTGTCATTTTTTCTCCACTTTCCCATTTAACAGCTGGGGAAATATTTTATATTCACTCTTGAAGTCAAGAAGCCTCTTTTTCTTGTTAACAAGCATTCTTTCTTCTTCTTTAAGTTTTCTAATATTCCATCAAAGAATACTGGTGCATGCATGGCCTTATAATAACAATTATTTACAATGTTAATCCAGAAAATTTGTGCATAGAATTTGAAACAAAAAACAAGTAAAATTTGAGACTAAGAGATTAAAACTATTCACAAGAGACTGAGATAATTTACTGAAGTGTGGAGAGAACAGCTGGTGTGAGCTGATCTCTAAATGCATCAACTGTTGGTGACTGTATTATAATTGCTGGTAGAAGGTTCCACTGAGTTATTGTATATGGAAAGAAGGAGAATCTGTACAAATCTTTGGAAGTATGAATGTGTCGAAATGTAAGTAGATGGTGTTTTCTAGTTCTTGAGTCTGTTGGAATGAGAATTGTGCTAGATAGCAACAAGATGGTGTGTGATTTTGAACATCATGACAAGTCTGGTTTTAAGTTGACGTTCAGCTAATTGTGACCAGTTTAGTGTGTTCAGCATGTTAGATAGACTGCTTGTATTGTGGTACCTATTACAAGCATATCAGGCTGCCCTTCTCTGCACCATTTCTATTTTCCGGATAGAGTCAGCAATTCCTTCGTCACATCACATATCCTTTACCCATTTTATACACATTTTGCAATTCACTTCACAACTACTTAAAAAGACCAATCCAGCTTGCCACTTAAACCCCAATGAGACCAGCTAGACAATCAATGCAGCATGTATGACCCCTTGAGGGCACTTGGTTTGGTGAATAAATACTGTCCGACCATAGGTCATAGTTGGGCATTTAATTTGTACATGTTGTATGGATTACATTATTTTTCAAAGGAATTCATGTCATAATGGACTGATTCAGAAATGCAATGGCATTATTGCAGGCTTCTGAAAGTTGAAAAATTCTGCTGGTCATTTTGTCCGACAACATAGAAAAATTGCCAGACCGAAAATGAACTTGCCGGACCATTATGACGAAAATCCGGAAAAAAATCGTGTTTTCTACGTTCCAGTTCTGATGTACAAAATCGGAAGTCAGCCATTTGCGATTTCGTAGTCAAAATTGGATAAAGCTTGTATTCTAAAGCAAAAATTTAATAAAGAAAGCAAGGAATGTTATAGTTTAAAGACCGGTTGAAACATTTTCTATTGACATGCAAATAAACAGAGGCAACAACCAATTGGACAGATGAAATCTCTTGCCGGTCCTCTGGTCCGACACAGATAATTATTTGCCGGTCCAGACTCAAAAATGCCGGTCAGGACCGACGGACCAGCACATTTCGGAAAGCCTGTTATTGGGTCATCATTATTCTGAAAGTTCCTGATTGGTCAAAAACTACATGTAATTTACAAAGAGGATGAGCTTGTGCATTGTCATTTTCAGGGACAGAAGCTGAATTTTTGAACATATCCATAATTTGATTCTTAGTTTAGGGCACTAAAACCGATGATCCAAGCATATATCCTGTAATGTCTATATATGTATCTCTGGTAACACCTACACCCACAGGGCCTTGTTACTAAATTAGAAAATTTTACTATCCATGCATATACAGTGTATATGCATGGATAGTAAAATTTTCTAATTTAGTAACAAGGCCCTGTGTACAAACCATCTGTGAGGAATTCCATTTCTGTTGATGATTTCAGTTTGTTATGACGGAAGCATTTTCAATAATTTCCAATGAAAAGGTCCGAAATAACTCTAAGATATCATAACATTGAAATTTCCGAAAAATATTGCATTCTGATCTCTCATTGGTCATTTCCAAAAAAATATCCAATCAGATTCTAGATAACATCTGGTTATCATAATCATATGATCGGAAGTCAAAGCAGTCGACGAAGTTGCTACACAGAGAAATAATCGAAAAGGGACAATTTAATGGAGGCAAGTGGCAATGACAGTACCACTCAAGTCAGCTTTGTGTGTCAAAGATGTCGCCAACCATTGAAACTCGATTATTCATTCAATACACTTGACAAACAACTTATTCAAGAATTGACCACCCCCTTAGTACAAAAACAAGATGTGGAGGAAACTATCAATATATTCCCAGATGCACCAAAGAAAGAAGAAGAAATGGAAGCTTTTTCTAAAAGAGTGATTAAACCTAATTTCCGTGTTTATGATGAGGAAGATACAGATTTTTTATTGTTGGGAGAAACAGGGCCTGAATCCCTAGGTGTTTTGGGACACAGAATTAAGGTGTCCAGCATTCTCTTTGATATCATGTCTGGCCAATCAGAAGTTGATCATCCTCTCTGTGAAGAATGCACAGATACATTGTTAGATCAGCTAGACCACCAGTTAAAAATCACTGAAGATGAATGCAAAGATTATAAAGAATTTCTTGAAAATTTAAACACTAAGCAAGAAGAGGTTGATGATGATGCACTAGATGCAGAACTGAAACAGTTAAAAGATGAGGAAGAGACATTAAAACAACAGTTGGAAATGGTAGAAAAGGAGAGAGTAAAAATCACGGAGCAAATAGAAGAGGAGAAGAAAGTAACAAAACAGTTGGATGAGGAAGAAGAAAGATACTGGAAAGAATACAATGAATATAAGCGCCAAGTTCTTGCCTTGGAGGATGAACACAGAAGTGTAGATAACCAATTAAAATATGCACAGATGCATTTGGACAAGTTAAAAAAGACAAATGTGTTTAATGCAACTTTTCATATTTGGCATAGTGGCCATTTTGGGACAATTAATAATTTTAGACTAGGGAGACTTCCTAGTGTTCCTGTTGAATGGCATGAAATTAATGCTGCCTGGGGACAAACTGTTCTCTTATTGCATTCATTAGCAAAGAAAATGAATCTTGAGTTTCAGAGATATAGACTTGTACCATATGGGAATCATTCATACATAGAGTCATTATCAGACAAGTCGAAGGAACTGCCTTTATATGGATCAGGAGGATTTCGATTTTTCTGGGATTCAAAATTTGATCAAGCAATGGTTGCTTTTCTTGATTGTTTGCAACAATTTAAGGAGGAAGTAGAAAAAGGAGACACTGGTTTTTGCCTACCATACAAAATGGAAAAAGGAAAGATAGAGGACAATAGCACTGGAACATCATACTCAATCAAGATCCAGTTCAATTCAGAAGAACAGTGGACAAAAGCCTTAAAATTTATGTTGACTAATTTGAAATGGGGTTTAGCTTGGGTTTCGTCTCAGTTTGCTAGCAAATAAACTAATTTTTTTGTTTAACCACTCAATATAAGTTGATTATTTGAATTTTGCTATAAGATTGCTGTTGCACATTATGTTGCACAATTCCATGGATTTCTAATAGTATTTGATAATAGAAGGTGAACTTGGATAGAATGTGATTCACATTTACATTCTTTGTGTATGTTACTATGAAAATATTGCAGTTATTTTAGATTGTTACACTATATGGATGGCACCTTTGGAGCACATTATGCTTGCCCTTTTGATCCGATCCTGATCATACCCTCAGTTTTTAGCTCAACTGGCCTGTGTCAGGGTGTGCTTTTCATTCAAAGATCTTCTCCTCTAAATCCACTGGTCCAATTGGAACCAAACTTGGTCACATTAGTCTTTTGGTGGTTCCCTTCAAAGTTTTGGATTTTTATAAGCGTACCTCATCTAAGATGGCCACTATCAGAGAAAATAGTTTTCCCATTGGACCCTTTGTATTCAAAGATCTTCTTTGAAACTACTGTGCTATTAAATGGGAACAAAACTTTATTTGGTAACAATATTTCTTGGACGGTTTCCTTCAAAGTTGTGATATTCATGTCAGTACCCCATCCAAGATGACAGCCAGATGGGAACAAAGTTTAACATAGGACTGTATGGGAAATGCATTTAAAGAAATGTCTCTGAGACCATTGACCCAATTACAACCGAACTTGGTCTCAATAGTCCATTTATAATTCTGTTCAAAGTTTCTAATTTTCATTCTTGTGCCTCTTCCAATATGGCCACCAGCAGGAAACATTAAGTTAAGCGTAATGCATACAAAGATCTTGTCCTTTGAAACCACTGAACCAATTGGACCAAATATGGTCACAAAAGTCCTTGGGTTGTCCCCTTCAAAGGTTGTGATTTTTTCATTCATACCCCATACAAGATGGCTGTCAGCAGGAAACATACATGAAAGTAGGACTCTATAAAAGATCTTCTCCCCTGAAACTGCTTGAACTATTTGAACATGATATTCCTTGGATGGCCTTCAAGCAAAGTTTATGAATTTTATATAGATTCCCATCCAAGATTGCTGCCAGCAGGGAATATAGATTAACATAATAAGACTCAGGTGAGCAATACAGGCTCTTGGGAGCCTTCTGTTTTGGGGTTTTTTGGTTTTTTTAAAACTTTTTTTAGCTCACCTGCCGTCCATCAGTATGTCCATTAACTTGTTTTCAAAGATCTTCTCCTCTGAAACTACCGGGCGAATACTAACCAAACTTGGCCTGCATCATCACCAGGGTATGCACTTTCAAGTTTGTGATTTTTATGCCTGTAGACAAAACAACATTGCCGCTGTTACTAAAAATAATGCATAGGAATAAGTTGCCATTTTTAGGGCCCCACATCCAGATGCGCGTGCCCTATAGTTTTGACTCTGTCTGTCCATCAACATTTTTTTCCGTCACAGATTTCTTGGCTTCTACTGGAGGGAATGATTTGAAATTTGGTTTGAAGCCTGAAAAGGATGAGTTGTAATGTGTAAACGGTTTTCAAGTGTGTCAGACATCCACTTCCTGTTTGCCGAAACTTTGATTTTTTTTTTTACAATAAACCACATTTTCCGTCAAAGATTTATTGCTTTCTACTTGAGAGAATGATTTGAAATTGTGTCTGAAGCTTGGAAATAATGAGTTGCATTATGTAAGCAATTTTCAAGTTTGTCGGACATCCACTTCCTGTTAGCTGATACTTTGATTTTTTACTATAAATCAAATTTTCCGTCAAAGATTTCTTGGCTTCTACGGGGGGAATGATTTGAAATTGTGTCTTAAGCTTGGAAATGTTAAGTTGTATTGTGTAAGCAATTTTCAAGTTTGTCAGGCGTCCATTTCCTGTTTGCCGATACTTTGAAATTTTTCTAAAAACCAAATTTCCGTCACAGATTTCTTGACTTCTACTGGAGGGAATGATTTGAAATTTGGTCTGAAGCTTGGAAATCATAAGTTGTATTGTGTAAGCAGTTTTCAAATTGTCAGACATCCACTTCCTGTTTGCCAACACTTTGACATTTTATTGTAAACCAAATTTTCGTCATAGATTTTTTTTACTTGTGTCAGCTTGAATGATTTAAGTATGAAATCTGAAGAAATGATATGGTTTGGTAAAACTTCAAGAAATCACTGTATCCTGTAAATTACTGTATCACCACATTTGTGTGTCAAACAGAATTTGAATCCACATTTGCCTCAATTTCACTTTTGCCCTGAGTTTCAGGATCGAAATTGCGAGCCCTTCCGACAACACCAGTTTCGACATGCTCTAGTTTGCAAATTACTCGAAAACCGTTTCAGATTTAAAAAAATCTGACAGAGAACAAAAATGATTAGCATGATGAGATCTACCCACCCTGCAATTTTGGAGAATATCCAATTACCTGTCTTAGAGTAATTGCCCCTTTTCCGTAAAATTTTCGTTTTTTTTTTTTTGTTACTTTTAGTCTTATATATTGAAAATGGTAGAAGATAGATCTAGAAGTGAAATTTAAATTACAAAAATGATCAGTATAGTAAGATCTACATGTCCTGCAATTTTGAAGAAAATCTGACGACCCACATAGGAGGTTTCGCCCCTTTTTTAGCTCACCTGGCCTAAAAGGCCATGTGAGCTTTTGCCAACACTTTGCGTCCGTCGTCCGTTGTCTGTCGTCCGTCAACAATTTCAAAAATCTTCTCGTCTGAAACTGCTGAGCTAATTGTAACCAAACTTGGCCTGAAGCATCACCAGGGTATGCAGTTTAAAAATT